>JAEIFT010000468.1:0-208833 GCA_018904225.1 Lordiphosa mommai
ACACCGCTGTACTACTATTTTTCTAATCGAACTAAAATAAAGGAGAGAAATAAAACTTTTTCTGTACTGTTTTTACGAGTTTTTAGCCAGCTTAACCTGATAAAATCCAAGGTAAGGAATTTTCTTAGCGTGAACACGACCAACAGCATTCAATGCATTAGGTAAAAATTTAGAAAGTTAAAAGAATATTACTAATGCTTATTGAAATGTGCGAGACTCGCAAAATGCTGCTTTGACTACGATGGGTTGAACAACTATTTCAGGGTGATTAGTACGAGAATGAAAATGTAAAGAAATATAACATTTCCGATCTTGGTTTTTTTTTTTTTTTTTTTTTTTTTTTTTAGAAAATTGTCAGCTTTTTTGTCCTTTCCTTTCAGTTAAACACAGCTATTTTGTCACCAAAAGTTGGCAGCACTGTGTGGATTGTAAGTTCTAGTGTACCAATTAGGGTTGCCGAAAATATTATCGATAAATCGATATATTTGTTGAAAAAACGATATCTCAAAATCGGATATTTTAATGACACGATATTGCGCATATCGAATATTTTTTGGGGATATTTTCAGCGATATTTTCAAGTTCTTGATGGAATCACGGTTGAAACTTGAAAAAATAAAAAGGCATCAGAAAAATTAAAAATGCATTTGAGAAAAAAAAAAAAAATATTAAAAAAAAAACTAAAAATAAACATATGTCAAAAAGTTGCAGGGAATTATTGTTTCTCATTAAATTATTTAGGATACTAGAAAAAATGCTGAACAAAATGCAGTTTTTTTAAACCAAATATTACCAAAATTCGTTTTTACAGCCAACTATAATTTTTTGTCAAGCAAAGGTATTTAGTTATCCATATTTCTAAATTTCTAACCATTACAAAATTCATTCAAATCGTTCATAGTCAATCAATCTATTCCACTCGTCCCAAAAAGTCTTAAAAATTAAATAAGGATACTATAAAGTAATTATGACGATTAAACTTCTACCTCCAAATTAAAAATAGTGCCACGTAATGTAGAATAGAAATTCAGGAAACTTCTCGCATATGAACCAGATCCAAGTATTCCTGGAGTACTAAGTCGTACTGAGCATTCTGACATTCGTTTTTCATAAATTGCAAAAGTGCGATAGATCTGGAGTGCCCTAGGTCAATACGTTCCGGATTGAGGAATGGAAGAGACACCGCGATTCTACTTGAATCATCCCTTCTGATTGTCTAAATAAAGAGCTCTTTACATATAGCATCGGATTCATTCACCAGTCATTCCGGTAGATCCCCCAACTCACAAAAGTTTTTTTTTGTCTTGTTTTTTAGAGATCAAAAGATTATTCATTAAGTAACCATAAATGTCAATAAATTAATCAATTATTTGTTTAAAGTCATTTATTGACCAAACAAATTGGGATTCTGTTGTTGATATGTTTTCTTTTGAACTTCAGCGTATTTTTCCATTATAAGATCTTACATAAGTTTCACAACATCTTTCTTATGTTATAAATGGAACAAAATACAAATCCTTGTAAAACATAAAAAAAATCATTTGATTTATATTTTATGGTGTCTGGGAACTTTGATTTGTAGATTTTGATTGCAGACAGAAAGTAGTTTTTAATACTTGACAAATGACACCTCAATTACCCCGATAGACCTGATTATTCGTAAGAATAAGCTATTTTTAAATATTGATAATATCCATTATTTTGTCAACAAAATATCAATATCGAAATGATACTTTAAAAATATAGAAAAATATATATGGCTGATCGATAGGTAATATTTTTAAAATATCGATGTCTAGAGGTTCAAACAACTATTTTCAATTGTGAGTAATGATTTTTAAAACGGGGTACTTTTCTATTCTGATTATGCGACGATAGTATTAATATACTATTTTTTTTTTAATTATTTCTTTTTTTTTTTTTTTATTCTTTATTTTTTTTTTTTTTCTTTTTTTATTTTTTTTTTCTTTTTTTTTTTTTTTTTATCCTTTTTCTTATTTTCTATTTTTTTTTTTTTTTTTTTTTTCAAATCGGTCTCTATATTTCTGTGAATTATGGCGATCGATAGGTAATGATGCTTAAAAAATTCCTAAAAATGTTTCAAAAATAGTAGGGTCACACTGATGTGCCATGAATTCAGTACCAGCACTTTCATTTCAGTCCTGAATTCAGGTCTGATTCTGGCCTGATCGGAACTGAAGGGTTAATAATAACCGTTGATTGTTGCTATAAACAAGATCTGCAGTCAACTAATAACCAAACATTAAAACTAGTGTCCGCATTTACAGCATATTCAACCATTTAACTCTTAACTGATTGTCTCGGCCTCATTCATCTAGCTAGGCAAAAGATGCATATTTTGTAAGAAAAGAAAACTGAGAGAAAAAAAGAAGTTGATTCAATTACTTAGCGACATTCACTTGAAGGCAGCAGTTAAAATTAATGGTGGCTTGAGTGCACACGCAGGATTTACTAGTAATTTACTGCTCGCACACACACTTGCATAGCACACACAGGCATACTAACTAATGCCAGGGCAACTTTTTGCATACCACTTTGACATTTTACTGCAGCTTTTGTGTGCAGTTTGTCGGTTCTGAGGTTGCTTGGTAGCAGCGCTGGGTTAATGTGCCTGCAGCTGAAAATTCTGCCCTGACAGGAAGAGACAAAAGACTGTCGCCTCGCCTCGTCTCGGCTGCTGCTGCTGTTGCTGACGTAGCAGCCAGTCACCATCATCGTCTCACCCATTGAAAAAATCTAATGAATTAAAATCTGAAATGAATTAGTTTTTTCCCAGCTACACAGATTTTATGGCCGTTGGCAGTTGTGTTGAGTGTGTGTGTGTATGCGTGTATGTAAGAGAGTGGTAGAGTTTCTGTATGTGTGTAAAGATCAAAGGAAAATTCCAAATGAAAAGACAGACACAGGGAGCTCATATAAAAAAGGGAACCTTTGGCAAAACTGACCAGACAAGAATAAAACGGTAATTGGGATGCCCACATCTAGGTGGGCTGTGTGTAGTAGGTAAAAAGGAATATTTTATTGTAAAACCAATAACGAATTTTTATTAGAAATATGCTTCGATTAAATATTAATGGTCATAGCATGATTAAAGTAATTTTTTGTGGAATTGCGTAAAAAATGCAAGTAAAATTAATTTTTACATGCTGGTTGGGTTTTTTTAAAGAGAGAATTGAGTTGAAAATTTAATATAAATTGCTAAAACAAATTAGGAAAAAATGAGCCCAATAAAAAGCAGAATCCAAAACGTAAGTCGTCTGCGCTAATGCTCGATTCAATGAACTTTCGATAAAATATGTTTGGAAATATCAAAATTTGCCCTAATTCAAAATAATAACGATTTTGAGTATTTACATCTATATTCAAAAAGATCCATCAAAAATTTTCTCACTTAGGCCCAAGTTCTCAGTGTCCGGTTAAACTTCAGGTTAACTACAGAGCTTACTGGAGTTAAAGTACTTTGGCTTTCACAATGCCAGAATCACACATCATCGATAAATTGTTATCGCATCTTTAGAATAACCAGAGATGGTCTATCGAGCGAATCAGCTGTTATTTTGTTATTGTTTGTGGAGGGTCAACTTTTATTTGAAAAATAATTTATTTTAATTGCTTGCGAACAAAACATTTTGGAGAACGGGCATTTATCAACAGATTTAAAGACACAATAGTTTGTTTGACGCCTAATTGAAGTAGTACTACGATCAAATTCGAATTTTTGTGAGATTCTTATATGTGATTATCTTAAAGAATAAAGTGTCTTTAACTTATTTGTAGGTCTATTTAATGGTAGTGATTTCGTATATTACATTTTTAAATCGGTGTAGGATTACGGAAGCTATGGCGAAACATGTAAAACAAAAAACGGCTTAAATACAAATTCTAAAAATATCGAGTTAACCCTCTTTATCGCTATCTCTCCGCTTCATGCAAAATTAGATCGAAATGCAAAATTTGTTGTATGAGATTTTGCTTCTAGATATTGCATGTTCTTTGCTGATAGTCATACAGATGTGATCATGATTAAGAATACGTAAGTGGGCTGATAGGTATAACTACCTGATTCCTTATCTTGGTATCAAATCATTCGCAAAAAGTAGGAACATGGATTGAGGAAAACGAAAAACTAAGTGAGTACCAAGCAGGATTTAGACTTGGATACTTGACATTAAACAAGGCTTTTATAGTCTGGCATCGATAGTCCAAATAAAACTGCCGGACAAAAAGAAAGTGTATGCTTTTTTCTTGCACTTTAAGGTTACGTTTGATTGTATTTCTACAGGACTTGACATTACCTAAAATTTTAAGTAATTCTTACCTTAAGGGTATCTTCTACTTTTGCACAGGGTTTTTTGAGTGTTTTTAAAAAAAATTCTGGAGAGAAAACCATAAGAGCTTTTTTAAATTGGATTTTTGTTTTGTGTTATTTATTGATTAAATTAAAAATAAAAATGTTAGAATTCGATTGCTGTTCAAAAAGTTATCGGCCTGCCAATTATGGTCTCAAAAAATAAGGTGTTGAGGTGGTAGCTATGATTCCGGGACTCCAGAATCGATGTAATTTTATTTCGAATTTTGGAAAATGATTTGAAGGGAATGAAAGGGAAATGTCTAAGCTGTAATAATAATGCAAAATAGAAAAATATAAAATTGTTGTTTTTTTTTCAAAGGTCAAAGACCCCCTTAATCCAAGCAAATATACTCTTAGGACATATCATACCAAAAAATTTAGATAATTTCTATATCAATATTAGCGTTTAAAGTGCTTAACGCCTTAAGGGTTGGAATTTCCTAAAATTTAGGACCACGCTGTTGGCTCCATTTTTAAGAAGTTTATCCAAAATGCTTACTTAAAAACTATATTAATAAATTAAATTAAATTATTAAAAATCAATGAAAGATCATAAAATCGAAAAACTCTAGAATTTAGTAGAAAAAAAAGGCAATTATAATTCAAACATCTTGTTTTTGTGACTGGTGCAATTATTATTAGTTTATGCTTAAGCACCAGGAATTTAATCGGATAAATAAATAAAGTAAATAGTCATAGGTCATTGGGAAAAATGATCAACTTTGTTCGAAATATTTTAAATTATTTGCTGGGTAATCTATTCCCTGATTGCTTAATAAGTTCTCATGAAGTGACTGTTTATGAAGAAAAAAAATAACTAATATGGAATATGTGCGGTCAATACATATATTTTCTTAAACCACAATAAGAATAAGATTTTTCGTTGTTTTGTACTTCGATTAAACATTGCACACCAGAGACCAAGGAATAATCAAAACAGTGGTCTGCTTCTGGGTAATCGAAAGTGTCAGCAAGCAAATTTATTGCGACGGGATTTTGGAATGCCCGATTATTGTTAAACCAGCAGAATGTTAACCGGGAAATACTATTCAGTGCTTTTAGATCGATTCTTCATCGCATTTGGAAATATAATTTTCTTTTCCATCAGAACAACGTTCCGATAATTTTTTTGAATTGGGCTACGAATTGGTTTCGGTATTTGCTTTTTCAGTGTACATTTTTTGACACCTCACGCGTGATTCGTAACATGTGGCAACGCCAAAAATGCTTAGTAAGGTTATACATTTCACCATGAATAGACTAACAAACGAACAGCGCTTGCAAATCATTGAATTTTATTATTAAAATTTGTGCTCTGGGGGAAATATGTTTCGAAAAAGAAGCTATTGTGTCCTGTGCGGTCCCTAGAAAAGTTGAATGAAGATCCACTTTTTATTTTTTATAGAAAAATTGTCTTCAGCGACGAAGATCATTTTTGGCTCAATAAAAAGAATTGCCAAATTTGGTCTGAAGAGCAGCCAGTGGCAGAACAAGAGCTGCCAATGCACCCTGAAAAATGCACTGTTTGGTGCGGTTTGTGGGCCGGCGGCATCATTTTTTTTTTTTTTTTTTTTTTTTGCATAAAATGGTAGACCGTTGGATTAAGTGCTGGTTTTAAAATAAGATGTTGCTGAAAACTAAATTTATTTCTATTCCATAAAGTTGAATTTTTCTACTCGGGGCAATGACTTGTAAACTTCCGAGCAAAAACTAATTATATATACTTTGCAGGTGTATAAAAAGTAGAAATGCACACAAGATATAAATAAACAGATACGTCGACCTTTGCGCTTAGAATGCGACTGAGGCAAATTGAGACTTTATAAAATGTTTTAAGACTTTTAACTCTCTCTGTTTCATTCTTCAATTTTATTTAACAATTTTGTAGACCATTTTTTATCCAACTCCAATTTTGTAATCTTGTTAACGCCTCGAACATTAATTTCTTTATTATTATTAACTAACAATAATAATTTGTGCAATTTGCAATCGCAAATTCTTTACAACGCTCGCAAAATTGATAATTCCCTCCCAGCTACAAACATTTAAAGTCAATTACTCGTTTATAACACTTAATTCAAGTCACCACCCACACACAATGGCTGCCTGCCTGCCTGCCTGCGTGCATTCAACTCTGTGCAGGGGCGAAAATAATAACCAATAATTATATTATTCAATGTTCATTTGGCACATTGCAGCCAGAAACAGAAAATAATATACAATAGTTTTCCCTCCCTCGTGGAGATTTCGCATTTTAGTTTTTTGCAATTATAACAAAATTCCTATTATGATTTGGTGTGTTTTGTGTGTGTGCGTAAAATGCAAATTCAAATTTTAAGCGTTAATTAGACGTGACAGCAAACAAGCCAAACAAAACTCTGAAATGTACAACAAAATTAACAAAATGCAAGTGCAATACACAAACAAATGGTTACACAACTTTTAAATGAGTTTATTTGTGCATAAAAATGCATTTTATTGGAAACAAAATATTTAAATGTGCATGGGAATTTTAATGAGGCCCCGGGCATTCTAATGGAATCGTGTTTTGTTGGCTATTATTTGGTTTGAGGTGTGTCTGCGATGAAATGAACAAAATGTGGTTAAGTTTGATTTTCAGCAGGAAATGTTCAATGCAAACATTGAAAATATCACTGACATTCTTAGCCAATTGATTGAATTTAAAATCAATTTCACAATTTCCAAATATTCATATTTTGCAAACATTTCTACCACAATTCATTTGACCACTAAAAAAATAAATTGTACCTTTTTAGTTTCATTGGAATTTCCACCTTTTTATTTTGCACATTTTGTGACATTTCCTTTTAGTGATGCTGCTGCTGCTGCTTTTATCCCTGCATTTGGACAAGCGTCAAGTTAGCATTTAACTTTTTTTTATATTTATTTTTTTAGTTGAGATAAATGCACATTTGTATGTTGACAAGCGCTTGCACGGATTATGGTTGGAAATGTGTTTAAAATAAAAATGTTGGACTCTTTAAGCTACACACATATAAAAATGTTTATCTGGCTTCCAAACAAACATAGATATTCTGAGGTTTTAAGGCCCTTGTGGTGGGTCAGTTATTGTCAAAAAAAAAAAAAAATAATATAAAAAAAAAAATTCGGCCCAACAAATAAGAAATCATGCACAAACATAATTATCAGCTGTGTGTTTTCCATTGTAATTTAACCGCGAAATACTTAAGAAACTGCTTCTCAAGACCACAAATGAGCACTCATAATTGTGATAATACTGAAACGCGATTAAATTCCATGCATGACTAATGGTTATGAAGCTCTAAGTAAGAAAAACCTTTTAAATTTTCAATGATACTGTTCTAAAACTCTGCAATTATAAATATACTATCGTGTAAAAAACTAAGTACATATTTAAAAGAAATTAAATTTCCATTGAAAAGTAATCCCATATAAAACCAACTATAGAAAATCCTTATGCAAAGTCGAAAAATTCTCGGAAAACTGATACGATTTTTTGTTCTTCTTTCAATGAGCTCTAAGCTTGATTTCACGGCCCTTTATTTCACAATAATAACAACGTTATCTTAAAATTTTGAAAACCAGCAATGAGAGTCGGATAATGGGTTCTTAACATGAACATGAATAACATGTTCAGTCATTTCATAGAGTTAGATTTAAACTAAGCATTTAAAAGATAGTTGAAGTCACCAAGTTATGAAGCTAAATGAAGTCACTCAATAGTCTTAAGTAATGCAGTTTATCTCAGCTTGCTCCTATGCTTTCTAACACTCTCGTTTATCTAATTCTAATTATCTTATACTCACTCATACTCACGAGCCAAAGGGAGCGCTTTTTAGTTATAAGTTATTGTTTATCTAATTAAAAAGACTCTTGCGAAACGGAGCTGAGATTGTGCGGTCTTATTGGTGGAAGTGAAGTCTACGTTTATATAGTTAAAATTCGAACAAGTTGTCGAGTGTCCCAAGAAGGACACATTTCGTTATCCAGCCCCAGAATTCCTGGCACTTTGGTTGGACATAACAAAATACATTTTTTCTAAACATTTTTAAATTTTTCAAATAAAATTTTTCAAAATTAGAATTTTTTGAATTATTCAAATTTTTTTAAATTTTTTTTTTTCAAAATTTTTCAAAATTTGAAAATCACGTAATATTTTGTTGTGTAGAGCTTAAAATCTAATCTCTACTTTGAAGCTAATCTAATAAAAATAAAAAAAGTTTCATTAATAAATTTCCGCCTATTTTCCGACTTTCGGGGTATATTTGAAAATGTTTTTGAATCCAATCAAATTGTGAATTTTTTTTTTTAATTTTTCCGGATTTTGGAAATATTGAAAATTCCGATGGAAATATTTTGTTATTAAAAGCTTTAAAAATAAATTTGGAGCTGATCGGATAAAAACCATACATCAAATTTCCGCCTATTTTCTTGGAATATTTTCAAAATTTTAAAGTAATGGATTTCACATATGGGCAGGTGGATTTTCCAACACAACTGAATACAATTTTATTGAAATTTTCAGATAGAGCTTTCAGAAAGATTTTGGGTCCGTTGGAATGTAAGACAACATTTTTTTTCATGAATTTTTCTCCAATTTTCCGGATTTTCCAAAATGTAAAAATAAGTTTGTAGTTGTTCGGATGAAACAAAAAAGATTATTCCTATTCCCATACGATTTGGGTCGATTTTAGGGTCGAAAGCGATAGGTAGATCTAGAGTTGCGCGCGTGACGTGAATTTAAACGTGTCACGACGTCTTACGACGTGATCGTGAGAAAACATAGGCTTTCGTGAGAGTGCATCCGTGATTCGTGCGTGTTAAAGATATTCCTCGTGAATATAAGTCGTGCAGTATTACAAACTTTTTATACACTTGAAAAGTGTATATTAATTTTGCCCAGAAGTTTGTCATTTCCGACCCCATAAACTATATATATCTTGTCCGTCCGTCCGTCTGTCTGTCCGTCTGTCTGTTTCTACGCGAACTCGTCTCTTAGTTTTAAAGCTATCGAGCTGAAATTTTGCATAGAGTCTTCTTTTTACTGCACGCAACTAATATGTCGGAACCGGCCGGATCGGATGACTATATCATATAGCTGCCATAGGAACGATCGGTCTAAGAACTAGTTCTAGTTAGAAAAACTTTTTTGTTTTCCATCGTAGCGTCACTAATCTTGGTATATGTTAGTTTTATATGCTTCCACATAATTCTGGAAAAATGTATTAAAATCGGATCACTATAGCATATAGCTGCCATAGGAACGATCGGTCGAAAAATAAGTCTTTGTGAGAAAAACTTTTTTGATTTCCATCGTAGCAACTCTAAACGTAGTATATATTTGTTTTATATGTTTCCACACAATTCTGATAAAATTTATCAAAATCGGATGAGCATATAAACGGTCGGTCAAAAAACTACTTCTAGTGAGAAAAACTTTTTTGTTTTTTATCGTAGCGTCCCCAATCTTGGTATATATTAGTTTTATATGCTTTCACATAATTTCGAAAAAAATTATAAAAATCGGATGACTATAGCATATAGCCGCCATAGGACCGGAAAATGTGTTTTACTAAGAAAAGTTTTTTTTTATGGTATCAAATTTTTATTAGCAATAATTTAAAAATTTTAAATATCTGATATCTATATCCTATATAAATTTTTGCAGTTAAATCAGTTTTTCAAGTGTATTAAAACTTCAGCACAGTCGAAGTTAGCTTTGCCTTCTCGTTTTTCTTGAAAACGCCTTGAAACCCATGATAGAATTAAAGATCTTCCACGCGAAATTCCGGGGGATGGTTGATCGTGCGTGTTCATTCGTGACCTCTCCTTTAATCGTGCAGGAACCGTGCGTGACGCAAAAGGCTAAAAAAAAATTGTGTGCGTGAATCGTGCGTCAATTGATTTTTATTTCGTGAATCGTGCGTTACCTGAAGGAAAAATCGCTCACCCGCGCACCTCTAGGGTAGAACACATGGGACTTACTCCATATTTAGGGTATGATTAGCTTTAAAAATACCGGAAAACTGGTATGCAGTTATTGTTAAATTTTTATTAAGATTTTTTTTTTTTTATAAATATATAAAAATATATATTCTGCACCAGCCATAGTTTATGTATAAGATATAACTTTTAAATGTGGCGCCACATAAATTGTGTGTAGTGCTGTCCATTGTCGTTGTGGCTGGCGCTGCCTAGCTTAAGTGTGCACATGCGAAATTGTTGCTTGATTTAGTTATCTCTCTACATATAAAAGAGTTTGTCCTGACTGATTCACTGATTCACTGATTGGCAATCAACGTAGAGCCTGAACGGTAAGAGATAGAAAGCTGAAATTTTCCAAGAAGTTTCCTTATGAGTTGAAAGTGAGCACTAAGACGGGGTTTTGGAAAATTCCTGCCCTAAGGGGTGGAAAACTTCCGGAAAAGCTACTATGGGGGAAAATTTTGTTTTTCATCCGATTGACTTGAAATTTGGTTTGTAACTAAAGTAAGCGAAATAATTGGACACCTGTTTCCCCGATTCCGGAAAATCCGCCCACAAGGAAAATGGCCGGAAAATTCTTGATGGAAAAACTATTTTTCATCCGAATGACTTCAAACTCGGTTTGTGAGGATAGCAAGCAGAATAATTAGACTTGAGATTTTCCGATGCTTGAAAATGTGCCCGAAAAGTCGGGGAAATTCCCGAAAATTCCATATGGAAAAAACTGTTTTTCATCCGATTGGCTTGAAACTCGGTTTGTAAGGATAGTATGCTTAGTTATTGGTCATGAGATTTTCAAATGTTGGAAAATCCGCCCACAAAGAAAATACCCGGAAAATTCTATATGAAAAACTATTTTTGATCCGATTGACTTCGAACTCGGTTTGTAAGGATAGTATGCAAAATAATTAGACTTCAGATTTTCTGATTTTGAAAAATCAGCACGAAAAGTCGGGAAACTCCCGGAAAATTCTATATGGAAACAAACTATTTTTCATCCGATTGGCTTCAAACTCGGTTTACAAGGATAGTATGCAAAATAATTGGGCATGAGATTTTCAAATAATGGAAAATCTGCCGGAAAAGTCGGGAAATTTCCGGAAAATTCTATATGGAAAAATCTATTTTTCATCCGATTTACTTCAAATTCGGTTTGCAAGCATAGTTTGGAAAATAATTAGACATGTGATTTTTTGATTGTGGAAAATCCACCCACAAGGAAAATGGCCCGAAAATTCTATATGGAAAAAACTATTTTTCATCCGATTGACTTCAAACTGGGTTTGTAGTGATAGTATACAAAATAAGTTTACTGAAATTTTCCTTGTAAATTCGCCCCAAGAGTGGCGAAATGCCTGGAAAATTTATATGGTAAAACCTATTTTTAATCCGATTGGCTTCAAAATCGGTTTGTATAGAAAATAATAAGACATTTGATTTCTCGGTGGTGGAATTTCCGCCCACAGGCAAGAATAATGGTGGGCGTATTTCGGTTCAGTGACAATGGCTATTTGTGAGCCGATCTGAATAAAATTAGTTTTTTAAGCTCTAGGGTCAGAATAAATGGAAACACGTGTTTTTTTATTGCAAAGATCGGAATATGGGTGCGGGGGTGGATTTTTAGCCGATATTTGTTAAATTTGGTTTGAAAGCTCTATGGGCCAATTAAATAGGATATTTGCCAAACATTTTTTTTCATCATTTTGTGTTTTATACTTATTGCGGCGAAGAAAGCGCCTTATATGCTAGTAATATAATATAATATGATCAATTGGTGGATTGATAAATAATGATAATAACTATATAAATGAGTTTTTATTTTATTTTTTTCAAAATGCAAATATTAAAAAATAAAGTTTAATGAGTCTATAATCCATTCATTTCAAGCCCTTAGCATCTCTGATATCAGTTCTCGTTCATACGGAGATAGTCAGACAGACATGGCTATATCAAATCGGCTTTCGATGCTGAAACATATATATACTTCATAGGGAGGAAAATGATTTCTTCTGACTTTTTGTCCCTAAAATTTGTTAAATAAATTTCCAAATTTAAATTGCCATCTCAACAGCCCAAATAAACCTTCTGTTCACTTGCATCCATCACTCACTCTTTCGTTGTCTCCTCTTCATGTCCTTTAAAATTGCATTTTTGAGCAAGTGGTTAAACTTTTATTTCATTTTACGGCTGCCAGACCAACAAAATTTGCTGCATTTGCTGCTGTTGTTGTTGTTTTTAGGTTTGTTTGACTTGCTTCCCTTTTTTATATGCAGTTCTAAATTTTATTTCATTTTCAAGTGCATAATACGTACTCCCTTTATTATTTATTTTTTTTTTTTCGGGTAGACTTGTTATAATATTTGCCCAACGCAGCGAGTTACCTGAGCAAAAAGATAGAAAAAATGCGAGCATTTTCAAGTTGAGAATGACAGAGAGAAACAGTTGAGACGGGGCCCTTTGTGTGTGTTAGCACACGAACACATACAAAAAGGGCTAGGGCTGTGCATTTTGTGAACCCAAACCCAAAACCCAAACAAAATACAGGGGTTCACCCACAAGTTTTCTTTTGCCTTTGCCATCGTCGTCGTCGGAAGGAAACATTTTTCCCGGCTGCACTTTGCCCAGTGAAGTGGTTTTTAATTTGAATACTTTGCGTGTACGTCGTCGTCGTCGTCGCCGACGCCACCACCATCCTAAAAAGGGGAGTAAGGGCTTTGCCCTTTTTTTGATTTGCATATTTCAAAGTTGTGCTTAAAAAATATTTAAAAATGAATACCAGAAAAAAATTATGGAATTAACGAGTGTCTTAAATAATTTATTTACTTGCAGGTTACGCAAAAGATATTTCTGGAGTTAAAAGAGGTAAGCATTCAAATAAATAATAATAATAGCGCGTCCGGCAGACGTTTTTATGCCCGCTTGCCTGCTATTGCCTGCTCATATATGTAGAAAATGTTGATGAAATTGGACATGTGAGAATCACGGACTTTCTAGATTCAACCCACAAATGTGACCTTTTAATAGTCATTGTGAATGCCACGCGATTTATTATAAAGATATCGAAGATATTGGGGAGTTCACTTGGTCCTGTGAAATCATGTAATAATTTGTATAAAATGGATAAGTATACATTGTGATTGATTGTGGTGTGCAATGGGCCTGTCCTTTGTTCTTCTTGTTTCTTATCACTTCGAGTTCTTTTGTGTCCCCCCACTAGTTTCATAAATTTCTTCCTTAATTAGGTGCCTCATTTCTTCTTTTAAAATCATATTAATTAGTATTGTGCATTTTTCATATGTATGTGTACGTCTACTTATTTCGCTCACATTATCGCACCCTTCCCTAATCCCAACCAGTTAATCCCAGTTCTAAACTGACCCTCATCTTTGTTTTATACCCTCTCGACAATTTCTCACACCACAAAACACTTCCGATTCATTAGGCATTCAACAAATGTAGCAAGAAATTGTGATATATTTCAACAGCTTAAAGTGTCCCAAGCAAAACTAAATCCGAGACATGGAATTTATGAATTTTATGCGTGTTTATCAGCAAAACATGCCGTTGGGCTTAAAACCAGAAACAGAAGCACCAGAACCCATTTAGTAGCAATATGAATCCCCAAGCGTACGAGAATCCAAAACACAAAAGCTCATTGGTCATATAGACATACATTCATACATAGTGGGGCAAAAGATAACACAGACATGTAGTTTTATATATGAGAAGAAAAGTACAAAATGAAACGAACGAAACGAGGCGTGAAAATCACAAACAAATCATAAAAAGCGCAACAAGAGGAGTTAGCAGTGTATGCAAATCAAGCGAAACAACAGGCTGGGACGGGGAGGTGTGTGAGCTCTGGGTGACGGAGAAATGATTCATGGTCGTGTTTATCAACAAACACGTTTCACGAGGCGTTTTCAGTTTTGCCTCAGCTGCTAAGGAAGCAAAATGGGCACATGACTATAAATAAGCCAAAGCCAAGTCTGGAGGGGGGTTGTGGGTCGGGTTGGTGTTTGGTCCGACAAACATAAACAAGTGCATGGAACTTGACACATGTTTCAAATGACATTTTGTTTCGCTCTACATACATACAAGTTCACAGAATGTGAATATGCATGTGTGGATGCATATGAAAGGCGCTAATCAAATGCAGCTGACGACGATGACAATATATGGGTAGAACATACATAAATGATTGGAGCAGAGCTTCAGCTTATGTTCTTACTCCAAGGCCCGACTCTCCTGGCAGTTTTTTTTTTTTTTTTTTTTATGTGTGCTGGGCGTGTTTAGGGTGGACCAGAGAGTAGGAAGTTTTCGGGATAATTTAAAAAATTATTTTTGTTCATTGGTTTAAAGGGTTACATGGGTTTCGTCGGGTGAAAAAAGTTTTTTTTTAATTTTTTTTTTTTTTTTAAAATTTTTTTTTAAGCCTATTCTCAGATAATAAAAATTAGTTTCGTCACAATGCTTCATATGACTAGAAACACTTTTGTAGAGCTTTGAAATCAGGATGCTTTTGAACAGCAGTCTTGTTTGGAAAAAGAATATTTATGTCATCTGAGATCAGGCCTTTAATTCAATCTTTTTTCTGTCTTATAGGTACATATTTAAAGAATAATTTCTGAAATTTAAAAAAAATAGAAGGCTAACATCGGCTACGCCGATGTTTTAAATACCCTTGCAGTTTTTGAATGGCGCTACCATTGATAACAAAAAAGTTTTTCTCAATAGAATTAGTTTTTTGTCCGATCGTTCCTATGGCAGCTATATGCTATAGTCATCCAATTTCTATAATTTTTTCCAGAATTGTGTGAAAGCATATAAAACTAATATATACCACGATTGGTGACGCTACGATAGAAAACAAAAAGTTTTTCTCATTAGAACTAGTTTTTTGACCGATCGTTCATATGGCAGCTATATGATATAGTCATCCGATCCGGCCGATTCCGACAAATGTGCAGCGTATTTGTATTTAAAGACTTTTTGCAAAGTTTGGTCAAGATAGCTTCAAAACTAAGGGAGGAGATAGCATAGAAACAGACGGACAGACGGACGGACGGACAGACGGAAATGAACTCAGCTCGTCATGCTGATCAAGAATATATATACTGTATGTGGTCGGAAATGCTTCCTTCACTGCGTTACAAACATCGTGACAATTTTAATATACCCTCTGCAAGGGTATAAAAAATAAAAATTAAAACTTCTCCATTGTGACGTCATTTCCGGTGACCCCTCGAAAAAACGGGCGTCCGCGTTGTCAGCATAACTCCTGACAGAATCATCTAAAATTAAAACAGAAAAAATAGGTGTTTTAGTTAAAGCCATTAACTCGTGCTTGAACGAAAGAAAGAAAAAAAGAATAAAAATTGGAATTTTGGCAGACATTTTTCAAAAGAAAAGAAAAATTCGGTCAAATTTGCTTAAATAGTTGTAATTGAAAAAAAAATTCTTCGTTCAAGCACGAGTAAATTGTATCTTGAAGACCTGTGTAAACTTTCATCAAGATCGGTTGAGTAGTTTTTGAGAACATTTGACAACCGACTTTGGTAACACGGTTCCGAGAAAAACGCGTTTAAAGTTTTGAGTAACAATAAAAGTGGAAAAAAAATGTTTTTTGTAACTTACAGTGAATCGTCGATTCCTGGGCCATAAAGTAAAGATCCTGCAGCAGTTGCAATGTCCAGGGCATCCTTTTGCTCCTGTCGATGAAGGATTCTGGCTTCGCGAGTCACGCTCGCAGATTTTTTTCGGCTGCGCACACACGGTTTTCATCCGAAATTCGGGCATATTTGTGGGAGTTCGGCCTAATTTTAAATCCATACCGTCCATAATCAACAATAAAGCTGATGTTTCTTAATTGAAGATACAAGCAGCGACCAATGCCGCAATATTAACAATCTTTGAACCAGAAGGAAGTATTTTCAAGATCAACTGGTTGAAGCTCTCGTTGTTATTTTGTGTGAAACCATCAACACACCATCCGAGAAGCTCATCCTTACTGAGATCATCATATATTGGTTTCATAGCAACAAAGACAGACAAACAATAGACAAGCAGCTGCTGACTATACCTGAGGCGCGCTGACCCTTCTATACCCGACTTGGAGCGCACACCTTTCAAAGGCTGTATCTCCGAAACTATTATTCGGATCGACTTGAAAATTTAGGATAATATTCTTGAGATGTTGTAGAAATTAATAATTGCAAAAAAATCGACCCATGTAACACCTTAAATACGTTGGACTTCGGTATAGACTAGAGGTGCGTGCGTGAGCGATTTTTCCTTCACGTAACGCTATATTCACGAAATAAAAATCACGAATGATCACGCACGATCAACCACCCCTTAATTTTTCCGTCACGGCTACACTGCGCCCCTTGTATGGAGCAGCGTATTCACGAAATGAAAAGCAACTCCGTTTTGGGAATAATATTATTAATCAAATATAATAAAAACAAAATTTCGTGAATACTGCATGACTTATATTCACGATGAATAACTTTAACCCGCACGAATCACGCACGGATCACGGATGATCACGCACTAAAGACTGTTTTTCTCACGATCACGCGCAAAGTACCATGTATGTGCTGCCCATAGCTGATATAAATGAATCGTAGGTTTTTTTTCTCAGCTTCAAATAATGTATAAGCTTTATAATTGGTGATGAAAGTTTAATCAAAAAAATTTCCTGAGACACGTCGTAAAAATCGGATAACCCCTTTGTTATTATTTTAAAATAGCATAATCCAAATGCAAATGCAATTTCTTTTATAATTAGATTTTTTCCTCAGATTTCTAATTTTAAGCCATTGGCTGTCAATTTGACCTCTTCTTGTCTATCCTTCTCTCAAGTCAGGCAATTTCAATTTGGACCACAAAGCCATTAAAACCCCTAAGAGAAGGAATCAAATAAAATAAAAAGAACTTTTCCCGCCCCCCTCACAAAAGTCACGTTAATGCCAGGCAAATTTCAATTTGTGTTTTTGGTACAATTTAATTTTTATGCCGCTAACTTTTTCGCCCTGTCCGAGTGAAAATATTGTCGCCAATTCCAATCAAAAGCTAAAAATCTATTATTCAAGACGCCCCTATTGTTTATTCAGCCACGGCAGGGATAAAAATTGAAAAGACCGAAAAAGTATTGAAGCGGCGCAACCCAGTAACAAAGCAAAAAAAAAAAAAAAAAAAAGAAAAGCGAAAAACAAGTCACAAATACCCCAAGTGTCAAATGTAGGAGTCAAGGATTTTGTACACAATTCTCTGGAATCTCTTTACTTTTGTCGACGTCGCAACGTGCAACGAGGAACCGTTTGCTGCCCGTTTGTGACAACAACTGAAATTGGAAAAAAGGGGCGAAATTAAGTCAGAAACATGAAATAAAGATGAAGCGAGTGTCGAAGAAGAAGTTGAGTCAGTGTCATTCAACAGTGCAGGGAGAATGGGAGGACGAGAGAGTCCTCTTTCAGATTGAGTTGAGCGGGCGGGGGTGTCGTGTCAAAGAGTAGAAGAAAAATTAAAATTTGTTTATGTGTTCTTTTTTTTGTGTATGTGTGTGCTTGAGTGTTGGGAGGGGCGGCTTAGCTTTCACCAAAGCAATTACACTGCGAGAAATTGAAGATGATTTTCCATTTGGTGTTTCAGTTACGGGCTTAACTTAATTCCACAACAATGATAGCAGGGCGTCCGTTTAGATATTGAATGGCTTTTTATTGAGTTTAGATTGTATATATCAGCGTTGAGCACTTAGCGACCCGTTGCGCCCTCGCAGACCGGACCGTTGCTCCGCTTAGAACATAATACTATGCAGTTTGTTGCTGCAGCGCCCTTTATATAGAATTTGGTATATATAGATGAAAATAAAAAATACTAATAAAAAACGTTGGTTATATCTTGGTACTTTTTGGGTGGGCTTGAACAAAAGTGTTAATCTTTTTGAATTAACTTTTCAGGAACAAATTAAAATGGAAGGGCTTAAAAAAAACACAAAAAATTAAAAGAAATTAAGAAATACAAAAATTAAAAAAAAATAATACAAAAATAAAAAAATAAATTAAAAAAAATACAAAAATTAAAAAAAATAATACAAAAATTAAAAACGAGAAGGCAAAGCTAACTTCGACTGTGCCGAAGTTTACATACACTTGAAAAACTTTACTCCAACTGATTTAACCGGAAAAATATATATAGGACATAGTTATCAGATATTTAAAATTTTTAAATCATTGATAATTAAAATTTGAAACCATAAAAAAAAGCTTTTCTTAGTAAAACACATTTTTCGACCGATCGGTCCTATGGCAGCTATATGCTATAGTCATCCGATTTTGATAATTTTTTTCAAAATTATGTGAAAGCATATAAAACTAATATATACCAAGGTTGGGGATGCTACGATAAAAAAAGAAAAAAGTTTTTTTCACTAGAAGTAGTTTTTTGACCGACCGTTTATATGGCAGCTATATGCTATAGTCATCCGATTTTGATAAATTTTTTCAGAATTGTGCGAAAACATATAAAACAAATATAAACTACGATTGGAGACGCTACGATGAAAATTAAAAAAGTTTTTCTCACAAAGACTTATTTTTCGACGGATCGTTCCTATGGCAGCTATATGCTATAGTGATCCGATTTTGACACATTTTTCCAGAGTTATGTAAAAGCATATAAAACTAACATATACGAAGATTAGTGACGCTACGATGGAAAACAAAAAAGTTTTTCTAACTAGAACTAGTTCTTAAACCGATCGTTCCTATGGCAGCTATATGATATAGTCATCCGATCCGGCCGGTTCCGACATATTAGTTGCGTGCAGTAAAAAGAAGACTCTGTGCAAAATTTCAGCTCGATAGCTTTAAAACTGAGAGACTAGTTCGCGTAGAAACAGATAGACAACACAGACGGACAGACAGACAGACGGACAGACAGACAGACGGACGGACGGACAAGCGGAAATGAACTCAGCTCGTCGTCCTGATCAAGAATATATATAGTTTATGGGGTCGGAAATGAATATTTCTATGCGTTACAAACTTCTGGGCAAAATTAATATACACTTTTCAAGTGTATAAAAATAATACAAAAATTAAAAAAATAATACAAAAATTAAAAAAAAATAATACAAAAATTAAAAAAAAATAATACAAAAATTAAAAAAATTAAAATATACGAAAATTAAAAAAAAAAAAAAAAAAAATTTAAATTTTTTTAAAAATTAAGAAATTTTTTTTATACTAAGAAATTTTTTTTATATTTAAAATTTTTTTTTTAATTAAGAAAACAAAATTTAAAAAAAAAATAAGAACAATTTTTTTTTAAATTTAGAAATTTTTTTTTATTAATTAAAATAATAAATAAATATAATTATACAAGAAATAAAAATAAAATAAGTAATAAATAAAAATAAAAAAAATTAGAACATAAAAAAAAAACGAGGAAAACAATGCACACTGGTACCAATAGCAAAAATTTTGGCATACAAAAAATGTTGCAATATAAGAATAAACTTTATTGCCCTTAAAAGTAAAAAAAAAACCATGATCTAAAATAGCAGGGATGCGGTGCATCCCTTTTTTCTACAATTATTCTATTATACTTTTAATGTTGCAGCAAGGGTACTTCAAAATAATGAAATCAGCTATTTATATCAAGTTTAATAATTGTCTTAAAATAGAAAATAAAGCGCAAGGTATGTCATATTCTAAAGAAATAGAAAAGTTTATGCTTTTCATGTGTTGTGTCTTTGATTTTATGTGATGTGACTGTGTTTTTTTTAAGACGAACCTGACCTAACCTAAAATAAAGTAAAAAGGTGTTAGCTACTCGAGTATTATCGCACCTAAAGATGCAATTATGTTCACTTGAATGTATATAATATAGCGTAAACAACCGATTTTGCTCATTTTAGCTCGGTTGCGAAATATTTGTGGTTGTTGCAGGCAACTTTGAATTCAGCCACGCTGAAATGTTTTCAAAATGGATCGAAGGTGATTTATTAGGAACAAATTTTTATCGGCGGCGCTATTAATATAAATATTACCAAGTATTTCAATTACTTTACTGTTCCCAACGGCACCCAACTGACCAAGTCGGGAGCGAAATTGGCGAAGTGGGGTTTCGGTTAGTGCGTGGCAACTTTGCTGAGCCGTATTGAGCTACTTGTTCCTTCCTGCAATATGAAAGCCGTCTTAAGGCATTCCACTACTTTTTTTGACACTCATCTTGATGCATATCGCGGTTTGTTGGGCGCTTGATCACTTCTCAATTTTTCTCAAAGCTTTTAAAATTTTCCGTATTTAAATTTCTTTATTTCTGATTTAACTTATTTTTTGTTTTCCTTATTTTAGATTTCTGAATTTTAGCATTTTCTCAATTTTCGATTTCCTATTTTTTTTTTCCATATTTTGGATTTCCTTATAATATTTTTTTTTACATTTTTTTCTCCTAATTATTGGTTTCCTATTTTTGTTTTAATTTAGAATTCTTGTAATTTAGAGTAATAAGAAAACTTCAAAGACTTCTTGAGTAAGGATGAGGTAGAACTAATTTATGGCATGATTAAGAACAATTTCTTGATCTTTATGCAATTAAATTCTCTCCGTGTATACTTGAAGCATCTGCTACATCTTGTCTTTTGTTCTCTATCGCTATAAAATCCATGTCTTTGCTTTGCCTGGCAACCTGCGCCTAACTTTTTATGTATCTACCTACCTAGCTACCTACCTACCTATTCACTCACTATCCTGACTATTTGTCTCTTTCAATTTGTAATCATTTAAATTGATTTTTCTTGTCGTTTTCTTTGACGTTGCTCAATCCCCTCCAATCAACTCAATGACATGGTCCCCATCTCTTGCAACGTTTTTAATTGATGAATTTTCCATCCGTTTGTTTGGCTTCGATACCGATATGTATCTTAACCTTTTGCCTGGCTTGAATTTGTACTTTTTTTCGTTTCCAAAAAACTTGACCAAAAATGTCCTTCAGTTTGACTTTGCAAACTCTTGGCTGCTGTGGGCCATTGAACTTTTGACTTGCCAAGTGTTTGGTGTATAGATTTATGAACTTCTTTCCCGCCTCGCCTACATTTTTCGTTTTTTTGACGTCAACAACTTCCTGAAGTTTGTTCAGGTTGTGAAAGCAATTACCTAAATAAAAACCCTTAATTAATATTGCATGTCACACACATGCCACTGCAGCTCCAGCTCCCAGTTTTCAGTTCCTTCAAGCAGAATTTAATTGAGATTGATGCAATTGCATATAAAATTCATATAAATTACTTGAAACAAACCAAACTCTCCAGCTGTGCGAACTCTTCTCAGTAGGAGCAGAACCAGTTTTCTGCCCAAATGAGTCATAAACAGCACGCACTGACTGACTGACTGACGAACTGACTGAATGAGAAGGAGGGGCCAAGTGAGCGAGTGTCAAATGCATGTGCTCCGCTGACTAGTAGGGTGAACCGTGTTTCATCAGACTTTCCAGATACTTTGAACTTGAAAAGTTGTTAGCGCATTTCGGAAGGTAAAAGTTTTTAACACATTTCATATTTTGTGTATGTTTTGATAAGTTTTCGGTTAACAAATTAGAAGTTTGTTAAGTTTTTGAAATATTTTGCAAACTAGTTGGAGGTAGTTTAGTTAAATTGCAATTTGTTTATCAATTTCCTAATTTTCTTGCATTTTGTTATACAAAAATTAATGATAAATTATGCATTGTCATCCGGGGTTAATAACATTGCAACAAAGTGTGTACAACGAACCATGCCAAAAGACAACGAACGCAAAAACAAGCCAACGATGAAATTTTTGCCCAAGGAGCAAAAAAAAAAAAAACGTAGCTAAAAACTATTTAAGTAGCTGAAAACATGTTGCAACAAACATAAGACGAATTTATACATATTTATAAACGAGGGTAGTTTGTTAAGTTATTGACATTTTTATTTTTCCCACGTAGTATCCTGTCATCTACCAATTGTTTTAAGCAACCTGCTTCATGTAGTCCGTATTTACACGATGAAGTTTGCTTCATAAGGCTCTCTTCGATTTCGTTTTGAAGCATCTTCAAAATTTCATGCGCATTTACATGAAGAAGTTTGCTTCATGAAGTTCGATTTGAATTCGCCTGAGAACACGAGCTATCGATAAGCAAATAACCCACAAATCAGGCCTGCATCAGTTCAATCGGAATAAAGCAAAGGAGATTTATCGAACAAAAACTTCATGAAGAAATTCATGAAGGAAACTTCATCGTGTAAATGCGGACTTATTTTGTGCTTGACAGCAGACAAACTCGTAAATTTCGACCAAAATTAAAAAAAAAGTAAATTAAGTGAGGTTAACAAGAATTACACAAGGCAAAGGAATCAATTTTTTTTTTAGAGCGAAGCACTTTAACGGACGTTCGGCTGGGGGACTAAAACGAGAAAAATTTTGACTTTGATTTCTTTGCGACAGCTTTTTTGCGTGAGATTATCTTTATTTTTGCGTTTTGCATTGAATAAGCACAACCATGCATACAAATACAAATACAGGGATCTGGGATCAGGGATCATTGATGTGGAATCAGTAATTTAGAATCAGGGATCTGGGATATATCTCGGATCTGGAATCTTAGATCTGGGATCAGGGATTTGGGATCAGGGATCTGGGATGGATCTCGGATCAGGGATCTGGAATAAGGTATTTGGGATCAGAGATCTGGGATAGAACTCGGATCTGGGATCACGATTCAGGGATCTCGGATCAGGTATCTGGGATCGGCGATCTTTTTTTCATATTTATTTTTGTTGTTATACACTTGAAAAGTGTATATTAATTTTGCCCAGAAGTTTGTAACGCATAGAAATATTCATTTCCGACCTCATAAACTATATATATTCTTGATCAGGACGACGAGCAGGGTTCATTTCCGCTTGTCCGTCCGTCCGTCTGTCCGTCTGTCTGTTTCTACGCGAACTAGTCTCTCAGTTTTAAAGCTATCGAGCTGAAATTTTGCACAGAGTCTTCTTTTTACTGCACGCAACTAATATGTCGGAACCGGCCGGATCGGATGACTAAATCATATAGCTGCCATAGGAACGATCGGTTTAAGAACTAGTTCTAGTTAGAAAAACTTTTTTGTTTTCCATCGTAGCGTCACTAATCTTGGTATATGTTAGTTTTATATGCTTTCACATAATTTCGAAAAAATTTATCAAAATCGGGTGACTATAGCATATAGCTGCAATATAAACGGTCGGTCAAAAAACTACTTCTAGTGAGAAAAACTTTTTTGTTTTCTATCGAAGCGTCTCCAATATTGGTATATATTAGTTTTATATTCTTTCACATAATTTCGAAAAAATGGGATCAGGGATGAATCTGGGATTAGGGATCAGGTATCTTGGATCTGGGATCAGGTATCTGGGATGTATGTTTAATCAGGGATCTGGAATCAGGTATTTGGGATCTGGGATCAGGGACTGGTACACTATTTTCCAACACTATTTTAAATAAAATAATAATAATAAAATAATAATAATAAAATAATAATAATAAAAATAATAATAAAATAATAATTAAAATAATAAAATAATAATAATAAAATAATAATAATAAAATAATAATAATAAAATAATAATAATAAAATAATAATAATAAAATAATAATAATAAAATAATAATAATAATAAAATAATAATAAAATAAAATAATAATAATAATAAAAAATAATAATAATAAAATAATAATAATAAAAAATAATAATAATAAAATAATAATAATAATAATAATAATAATAAAATAATAATAATAAAATAATAATAATAAAATAATAATAATAAAATAATAATAATAAAAAAAAAAATAATAAAATAACTTTATGTTGTTATGCAAGAATTCTTATTTTGATTCGAATTTCTCTTCGTAAAGAGCTTCGCTCGTACCGTGTGTTCCACGATACACACTCCTTTTTTCAACTTCTCAAATTGTTTTCTTTTCTGAGATTGATAAGGTTCTGAAATAAAAAAAAAAGAGGAAAAGGTATGATCAAATTTTACTTAAAATATGAATAAAATTGTTCTTTGTCTTTGAAGTTCGCTCGGGCGCTACCGCTGCAAGTTTTTTCGCAGGTATTCAGTGTGACCATTCCATACAAAATACCATTGGTGCCTATATCACTGTCTTCAAACAGCCCTCGTATCTATATAAAATTTTAGATAATGTTTTTTGGATGCAAGCACGAAACCAAATAGCAACGGGAAAAATTAGCTTAAAACATGAAATACAATTTTTATGCCGAGTGACAAAACATGAAAAACAGTGCAAGGCATGTGTCATCATTATCATCAGCTTTAAAAACTTCTGTTGCGCCGGAGCCACAAGTTTCCCTCTAGTCTCATGTTGCCCCTGCGTCTCCTGCGTTTAGTGGCCATTATTTATATTGGGCGTCCAATATTTTTGTCTGGGATTTGCTTTGATAATTAAGTTGTGTACATTAGTTTTGCTTGCGTGTTTCACAGGCTGCGTGTGCCTTGCTGCTGCTACTGTTTTATTATTTTTTTGTTAAGGGCGTGTCTAGTTGGAGGCGTTTACACACACACACACACACACAGACACTCTGTATAATGTTTATATTAGCAAACTTGCCTGATAAGAGGAGTGTCGGCGGAGCTCTCCTCCATCCCACACTAACTCTCATTCATTTGCGAGATCGTGTGTAATGAAAGCAACATAATTACCCGGCATAAAATTTGTTTGTTCTGCCTCACTCTCGGTGGTACCATTGATTAGTGCGTGCATAATGAGTTTTAGCTTTGGGGTCTATGCTGTTTGGACGTAATATGGTCATGATGTGTCAGGGAAATGTGTTAAATCAGCTGTACAAATTTATTTAAAGTGGTCTACTGTTGATGAATTTGATATTTATTTATCATCTTAGTATGTATGCGAGGTTTGTATAACCACTCGCTACATTTTAGCCCGCTCCGAAGACGAACAGTAAGAATTGATAAGCGTTGGGTATAACTCTTAACGCACCCACTATTTCAGTGTACCGTCCTTTATAAACGGACCAACGAAAAAAAAGTAAATGAGGTGTGAAAGCGAATCAAAAATGCATCAACAATGCTATCTAACTATTTTTGAGTATGCCAAAAATATAAAGATTAACTCAAATTTGTTCAAAAACAGCTTCCTTCTCGTAATCTCTCTAAATATATAAATGGCTATACAGACAACCTGAGCACTCCTTGTGTGTATCTTTGTTTCACTTTGTTATTATATTTTGTTTTAAAATTTTCCACTTTAAATGTCATAATCTTTGATTGTCTTGAAAAGAATGCAACAATTTCAACATCTCTCCCCAATATAAAGTAAAGTAGTCCAAAGCAATTGAAAAAGAAAAACAAAACCCCCATCACTTGACCCTTGTCCAACAAAAAATGTTCCATTCAACACAACAAAATGCCAAACAATTAGTAAACATTAGAAAAGCCTTTCATTGATGCGCTTCTCTGTCTATTCCTCGGCTGGCTGGGCCCTGTCCTTGGTGATAACAATGAACTGTCATAAAAAGGAAATAACATAGAGACACCGAGAGCGAAGCTCATAAAAAGCCGCCCAGCCATGAACATGGAGCCGATGTAATAAAAACCAATTTAAGAGCCTTTTAACAAGCCGCCCTAGTACACACAGGAACACTGGAACAGGATTCCTAACAGCATGTTATGTATTTGTTGGTAATCAATGCTCGTTCTCAATGCCAAAAATGACATTCAATATAAGCACATGGAATGAAATGAAAATCCTAACAAAAGGGTTTATAGGACTTAGGCAGGCGACGAGTCTTCAGCTAGTGCAACGAATGGACAATAAAATAAAGTTGATTAAATCCCCCACCGACAAAGTTGTTTATGAGCGAAAAGAGAAAATTCCTACACACACATGTATATAAAAGGAGACCAAGACAGAAGGATAATCCACGTCTTGTGCCAAGATGAGCACAATTTCCCAGACAATGCCAACAACCGAAATGCAGACCAAGACCAGACAAGGCAATTTTCAAGGATATTAAAAGAGCAAAGATACACTAGTCTGCGCGGGTAATTTTTTAAAGGATTTATCGATGGAAATAGGTTGTTATTCTAATGATGGGTTCGATTCGGGCTTACTCATCTCAGCTTTATTCCACTAACCTAAGCACATAAAATACAAGGGGCTGAGGTAGATAAGTCATACTTGGGTTGCTATATATATTTCTGGCCTAATAATGAAAACGCGAATATTTGTGATCAAAAATGGTTTTATTGTTTTTCACAGTATTCTCCAGCAAGATTTATACACTTTTGCATGCGCTCAAACCAATTGTCGAAGCACGTTTTCCACTCCGATTGAGACACCTCCAAAACATGGTTTTTGAACTCTTCAACAGCATCTTCTGGCGACGAAAATCGTTGACCACGCATTTTTCCCTCGATGTGCGGGAATAAAAAGAAGTCATTGGGTGCCAAGTCAGAGCTGTACGCCGGATGACCCAACAATTCGACGTTTTGGGCGGTCAAAAAGGCGTTGGTGTGAGCTAATGTGTGAGAGCTCGCTTTGTCATGGTGCACAATGATCTGTCTTCTATTGTTCGTTTTTCGAATTTCTCCGAAGACTTCAGGCAAACAAATTGTGGTGTACCACTTAGAATTGACCGTACTACGTTGCTCAAGCGGAACAGTCGCCACATGACCAGTTTTACTGAAGAAACAGGCGACCATTTGCTTTGAAGTGCTTCTTCCACGAACGACTTTCGTTGGATTTGGCTCGTCTTCGAAGACCCACACGGTCGATTGCATAAGCATAGATCCATGATTCGTCACCTGTGACGATCTTATAAACGTCTTCCGAAATACCGCGATTATATTTTTTTTTCAAAATTTCTTTGCACCAATCCACACGAATGTAAAAATGTGCGGGATCTAACGAGAACAAACCTTTTTTACGCCCAGGTGTTCATGCAATATCGAATGTATGCTGGTGGAAGAAATGCCTCTATCTCACGGTATGTCACATGACGATCTTGCATTATCAGTTTACGCACGGTATCAATGTCCAAACTTTTTTTTGGGAAAAGGCCAATTGGTCCTAAAATAGCAACCCACGTATAATAAGATCTTATTGATATTCCTTGAAAAATAAAATATTGTTTCAAATTTTCTTTTCGCTATATTTGCTTCTTAACCTTAAGTTTGTGTTGCTTAGTGTCCATCAGCAAACAAAATGCATAACAGCAATGCAGAAATATATTCCCAGTCCTAGTTTTGCCACTCGGCTAGTTCTACTCTCCCATAGCTAGTCAGGATTTCAGTTCGCGTATCCTGACTGAAAAGACAACGGATATGAATATACCCCAAAGCTATCAGACAGCGTAAATGAGCGTGTATTGAAGATAAAAATTGCTGCAAAGACACACAAACAAAACAACAACAACAGCAGCAACGAAACAAAAAATGTAGAAACAAAGCAATTGGCAAAGGCACACAAACTGCACCAGCAAAGCATAAAAACAAACAGAACGTGGCTAAATGGCAGAATGGGTATGAGGCGAGTCTCCAACTCCAGCTGCTGCTGCTCTGTTTCTGATACGGGCAAATCTGTTTGGCAAAAAGAACAAAAAAAATGTGTACAAAACATAGCAACAGGAAAGTTTTCCAAGCGCAATGTTTGCAGCTCTTTAGTTGGTAGAGGATTCCCAAAAAGGGTTTGGGTTGAGTAGGATTTGGCTGCTGCTGCTGCAGCATAATAATATAAAGAGAAGAGAAAAGGGAGCTTGAGCGTTGCAATGATGAGGCACTGGACTGGACTGCTGGGTGGGGGTGTGGTGTCTATATGAAGTGTATGCAGGAAGCTGAAACATTTAGCCATACTTAAGGGAATTTGAAGCAAAGAGATATGCGAGAGCAAACTGTTTTGTTTAAAAGAATGATTTTAAGTTTTTTAAGTCATGACGGAACTAAAACTATATCAAAATTCCTCATAAGCTTATCTAAACCTGGCAAACTCCGGAAAAATATGAAGAAGTTTTTAATTGAAATCAGTACAAAGTTTATATATACACTCCTCACCATTAGAATAGGACACCCTCTATTTATGTTTTATATTGTATTATACTGCTTCCAAACCAAGCAAGCTAGAGACTTAATTTTATTTTTAAATTAAAGGTCCTTTAATTGTTGTATTTTAAAGTCAGAAGAATGACTTAGCGAAAAAGTTCTAAGTATTAAAATTAAATTATTTGCCAAAAACCAAACAAATTTGAGGTTCTAATTTTGCGTCACTTGAATAGAAATTTGATCATTATCCTTGGCACGTGGACCCATATTTTTTTTTATCGATCTTTTTAGTTATTTTAAATTATTTTATTAAAAAAATGTAAATGGGTCAAGGAAAAACCCTTAATTGAGGCGGAAAATTAACAAAATAAAGCCTACAATTACGCTGACCGATCTTTGATCAAAATAGCTTAAAAAAATCAAGAAAAGCCGACATGTTATTACCGTTTTCTGAATAATTGAGTCTGAACATGGGAAAAACATGAAAGACCGTTCACACAGTGCGCTAACTAATGGAGAAAGGCGACTTATATTAAGAAAATCGTTAAATTCTCTCGACCCTTTGTCAAAAATTAGATTAAAATTTGGTGTTAAAAGCAGTTTCACTACAATGCGTCGCGTTATTTCGTGTGCTAAGCATATAAAAAGATAAAAATTCATGAAGAAGCCACCTATTATTCGATGAATAAATTCGGACAAATAAAAATTTAATTTCGATGGTTCTGATGGCTATACTTAAGCATAATTTGTGTTAAGAATTCTCTTAAATGGCTTTTTCGTTATATGTCCTATTCAAGTGGCGCAAAATAGAAGAGTGACCAGAGAAAAGGTACACCCAAAAAAAAAGTAATCATCAAAATGACACAATTTAGTCATCATTTTGAAACTATTGAGTATCGAATTATGCTTAATACTCAAAGTACCAAGTTGATAATTCGATAGTATCAAAATAATATTTTCGATGTTATCAAAATGATACTAACTTGTATCAGAATGACATTTCTTTGTATTAATTTTAAAAGTTCAATTTGATACTTTCTTGTATCATTTCGATACTAGCCTTTAACAATTTGACAATAATAATAAAAAAAAACCCGTATCTTTCAATAGACTCGTTCTTGCTGCTGCGCCTTTGTCTCTCACTATCAAGTGCCCTATTTATATCATCAATGAGCTGAATAACAACTTGAGAATTACAAGTGTCAGCATTTATGCAAGTTGCTTGGTAGAGAGAATCGAGTATGACAGTTCGATTTTTCGAACTAGTACTCGATAACATCGAAAATGTGTGAGTTTCGAATTGATACTTTTACGTAACAATTTAATAGGCAAAGGTTCAAGTTAACACCTCAAATATTAATTTGATACGTTCTTTAATTATATTGATATAAAAAAAAAGATGCTGGTTGTAGTTTCAATTTGAGACAACGCTTATCAAATTGATATTGATACGAATATTTTTGATTGTAGTAATTCATGTTGTAGTTCAGGCTCAGGTTACGGAAGGGTTCGTAATGAGTGTAATTTGAGAGACAAGGATGTAGATAAATAGCAGAGAAATTTCTTGTGACACGTGAAAAAACGCTTAAACTAATTAAGTTGAGCAAAGCACTGGAGTCAATTTCACCCGATAATAATTTATGAATAAACGGTACACTGAGGCAAGTTCTGCGATTTTTAAGAGATAAGAGATCAATTCAGCGTAATCTGAGCTCGTAGGGAGGAAGATGGCAATTGGTTTCCCAGCTTAAGAAACGAAGGGCAAAAATTAAAAACTGTTTTTGAACAGATCCCAGTTTATCCGTATATGCGGAGACCAGACACACGACCAATATTCAAGAATTGCTCTGAGGAGAGAAACATATAAATGTTTTGTGAAATAAAGATCGTTAATTTGTTTTCCATTCTTAAACTGAATTAAATAAGGTTGAATCTAGGGTTGCCGCAAATATTTTTGTCGTGAAAACGATATATAAAAATCGGATATGTTACTAACGCGTTATATATATCGAATACTTTTTCGGCGATATTTTTAAGTTTTGAATGAAAATAAAGACAAGTCGCCAGCGCTTTCCGACTTGGCTTTGGCATATGCTATTTCACCTGGAAGCTCGGTGCCATAGGAGTGTTTGACTTCGACCATAAAAAGTGTGGTTTTCGACAACTGAAGTCGAATAACTGATAAGCACATATGTAACTCAACGCGTCCTCCAAAAATCTCTGTCTAACGATTTTTGGTAAAAAAGAGTTCTCACGTTCCTTGAATTTAACTGCTTCTGTTTTTTTGTTGTTAATATGATTACTTTTCAAATCAATTTTTAATTTTTAAAAAAGTTTCCACTACAATTATAAAATAAATAAAATATCTTTGTCAAACTTATAAAAATACATTTTATCTAAATTTTTCGGATTTGAGAGCTTTGACTTTAATCGAAAACAGATTTTAGTTTTTAATACGCTTTAATTGATAACTCAATTATCCCAAACGACCTGTTTATTATTAAGAAAACAATTTTTTTTGGTAAAAATATCGAAAAAATCGATTCTATCGATTATTCAACAAAATATCAATATCGAAATTATAATTTTTCACTATCGAAAAAATATTGATATAGATATAGTTCAAATATCCGACATTCCTCGTTGAAACCCACAAAAGACCACTACATATCCAAAAACCAAGTTTTTATCTCTTAATAATATTAAAGTTCGTTTCAGGACTTAAGAATGTTTCATACTTAATTTAAGTACACCGAAAAAAAAAAGCCTTACTTGTAATTTAAAGTTAAAATCAGAATTCATTTAATTTCATCCTGTTAATTCTTTAACTCTGCCAATCGTTTTTTTTTTTCGAGTGCACTACACCAGTTCATTTAAAACTTCCCTTATTCGCATTCAATACACACAACTCAATGTTTGCTAACGTTTATCGAGTGAAGCAACACCTTGTCCCATAAATCGTTTCAATGACTTTGCATTTATCAGTCGACTGGCAAAAAAATACACACACACACTCAGTCTAGTCTCTGCGGCCATTTCTTCCGCTTCATATTACAAATCTTTAGTTGATACGATTATGTTGTGTGGACTCTAGACAAGAGGCAAGTAAAAAAAAAAAAAACAATACAGACAGGGGGAATTCATGTATCGAGCATAAAAAAAGCATTGCCACTCGAGGGATATGACCAGTTAATAGCATTTCCCGGCTACGCCCACGCAATCGACATAAAGTTTGTGTTTGGTTTTTTTCTCGCTTTGTTTTGTCTACCACAGAGTGAGATACTTTTTTCCCTGTATAGGGTTTTCGTTATGCAGTTTGTTTACGTTTTGTAATAGGAGGGGTGGGGAGGCGAAAAGACGAACAACTTTTGGCAAAAAGGGTTGTAAAATATGATGATGTGATTGAGGTTGCGGTTGGTTGGCTAAAAACACTTGAATGTAAAAATGTTGCCCTACTCTTTTGTGAACGTTACTTTATATAATTAGCAAATGCAAAAAGAAAATTTATGTAAAAAAAAATAGGTAAAGTGATATAACAATGTCATTATGCATATATTTATTTTTATTCAGACTAGTTGCAAATGTGTGACATGTGTTCGTCTTCTCTTCAATCCATCAGCAAGGCATTTGCAAAAGTAACCAAGTCGGTTGAAGAATTAGAATCGCGGGTAGAGATCATCAAGTCAATACTATGTCCAAAAACTAGTTCTTATGATAAAATCTTTATGGTTTTCAATGGCGGCGTTTCGAAACTTAAAATTGATTACTTTTAAATGTATTTGGAACGATCTGAACGATCGAAAATGAAATTTTTATGAGAAAGTCAGGAAAACCTTTGCTTATATAAATTTGTTGATTCGCTAATTGAACAAGTTTTTAACTGGCTACACTTATTTTAACTTAAATTATCATTTTTACAATTGAATGTCTTAAATAGGATAATTTTTCAGCTAATAAGATTTGGATTTCCGATTTGTTGGAGTCAAAGTCGAAGCGCATGATAATGGGCAATAAGTTATAAGTTCTAAGGGCCCTACAAAAAGGCTCATTTAGTGAATAGTTTGTTTGGGCAATTGGATGGGAGAAGGGATGAAAGGAACTAAGATTTCTGCCTGGTACATTGAAGTGCATCTTACTCAACAAGATGGGACAGTCAATGGTTCCAGAAATAAGGTCGTTAAAAAATAGCAAAAAGCAGGGCACACCTACTAAAATATGTTGGCAAAGGTTCAGAAAAGTTGAGTTGGAGAATCGTATTTTTTTTTTTTTTTTAGAAATTTTTTCTGTAATCCTTAGAGTCTATTTATATGAACTGCACTAGTAGGATTCCAACTAAATGAAGCATACTCTAACTTGTATGTAAGGTTCTTTAAATTGACTTGTATTTCGCCTAACAAAACCAAGCATGGAATAGGCTCTAGGCAAAATGTAATTCAAGTGCTCAGTGAAGAGAAATTTTATATCAAATTTAACTCCCTAGATCAATGGCCTTGTCTCGGCTCGATTAAACTTGATTAGCAATTGAATAAGTGGTAAGAATATTATAGAGGTGTCTGGTATATCGATCAAAAAACATTTGTTTAGGTAAAATGGAAGTGAATTACATGCACACCAGATATTGACCATATTTAGTTCAGCTTGTAATAAACGAGTGTCGCCTATGGATTTAATTGATCGATTATAAGTCTTTAATAAAAATAATAAAGAGTAAAGGTGTCCAGTGCACTCCCCTGGTGAATGCCAGAAATAGCCACTTATGGACTGGAAAGCGAGTTTTTTATTCTGACTCTGTAACTTCGGAGGTTCAATTATGATTTAATCCCACATAGTAAAGAGGACTGAAAGGCGAGCTTAAGAAGCTTGAAAAGAAGTGCGCGATGAATTAAATTAAAAAAATTACCACATTTTTGTAACACCTTTTTTTTAAATTATACCGATTTCTTTTTGTAGAATAAATAAAATAAATATACCAATATTAGCGTTTCGGCATGGTTTCGTTTTTTTTTCGGATCCAATTATTACGGTTGACGGTTTTGGGTTTTCAAAAAAATTAAACATCGGTTCTGGTTTCGATACTGGTACGTGGCTTGGAACGGTTTATATTTGGTTAACGGTTCCGGTTTTGGTATTATTCCCCGCTGTGTATACATTATTAAGAAATATATGAATTTTCGCGATTCCGCATATAAATAATATTTCAGTAAGCGTTTTCTTTGATGATTTGTAGTAAATTTGAAATAATTGTTATAAATATGTTCAGGCTGGAATCACACTTTAAATTTTTACGCGCAGTTTTAAGTCACAATTTGTCTTTCTCTATACGTAAATACAATACTTATTCCATGAAGGAAAACGAAGTGGAGTGTGACAGCAAAAAATCAGCTGATGATAGGACCGGAAAACCCCTAAAACAGTATTGTATAATAAACAGACAACCCTGCCTTCTGTTAAATGTTGAAGTTATTGTTGTTTTTTATTTTTTATTGAATCCTAATCAAGCTGTCTAAAAAACACTTTGTTAAAAATCAAAACAGGTCACAAAAAACAATATAGAAAATATTTGAATATATATTAAAAATTAAATTTGGAATTTTGTTTTATGTATTAGATTTAAGTTCACAAATACGCATTTTAGCAATGAAAAGAAGCCAAAAGCTTTTGCAGCTTTATTAACCCAAACTTTTTTTGTGTCACAAAAACACACAATAAGCCAACTTACGAGTGAAATGTAAGCAATTTGGGATAACTTTGTTTGTGATTTTTTTTTTTTTTTGGTATCGTAACACCCGCACAGTTTTAAAGTTAAAGCAGCCAGGGGAAAAAAGTGTCTGGACAAAGTTTACTGATTTAACCAATTTTCAGTAAAGAACAGACACAACAGCAACCGAATTCATTGACCGCATAAAAAGGGAAACAACAACAGCGTAAACAGGGCAGGGAGAAGCAACTGTAAAGGGCCAAGTAAAAACTCATCAAACTATATTTTCAATAAATAATGACAAGCGGCGACTGAAGCGGCGGGTTGGTGTTGTAGGTGGAGTTTGCAAATGGCGGCCATTTTGTTGCTTGCCTTTTGTGCAACTTCATTGATTTTATGCCATTGTGTGGACGGGAACCGCGACAAGCATAAAATCGAATCATAACGTAAAAAACTCCACCGAAAAATATACATATATGTATGTGCCACGCCCTTGCGCCTACCAGTATGCAGTAAATGCAAAAATAAAATCCGTTGTTGCGGTTCTTTCTTCCTACTCCCCCGTCCGGCAGTCGTCGCCGTGAAAAGCCGTCTGACAAGTCAACAACGCGCAATCCAACCTGCCCAGGCTAGTCAGTGGAATATAAGAGACTTGGAGTGGATTTTTTTTTCAACTCGTTTCTATTTTTTTTTTTTTTTTTTTGTCGGCACATATTATAAATTGCTCTATGGAGAGCCGTCAGGCCAAAGTGCCGGCGTGTGAATGGGCCAAAGGCGTAGCATACGAAAAACTGGAGTTGTTAGGAACGAGCCTTTTTCCACATGTGTTCAGTGGGCAACGTTTAGGGCCAGCTGTTGATTGCATTTCAACTCAACATTTTCTGCACATTTCGTTAGGCAAATATGAAGTCAGTCTTTCACAAGAACGGTTCCCATTAGGACGCATTGCTCTAATTATTTTAAACATATTACAAGCAGATTTAGCACAGATTACACAAACTGAGCAAGGTTTTCGGCGGATTCGGCTGCTTGTGAGCGAAGTAAGGCGAACTTGGCGTTAATTTATGCAGCGAGCAGGAACAAAGCCACACCACATAATCCTGGCTGTGTAGCTAATTTGTTTATAATTTTCATAATTTAACGTGTGCGAGTGGCGTAACTCCATTTCCTTCCTTTATCGTGGCCCCTTGGCACCAGCTGCATAACTATTTCCCCTCCTCACTCTCTCAAGTGTGTGTGTGTGTGTGTATTTATTATAACACTTGGCATGGCACGACCCAACACTTGGTGGATAACTCCACAGTTTTTACCACCGTCATGTGCTGGTTGGCAAATGCAATTATTTTCTTTTCAAACGTGCTGCAAAAATTAAATACTAGCAGCAAATGTTACTGACACCCCATGGGGAGAGTGTAATAAACCCTGTTTTTGCACTCAATATTTTTCAGTGTCCGAAATGGTTTTGCAATTCCTAAATAGCAAAATTACTATGCATATTTTAATTAATATTTTAAGCACATTGTTTACGATTTATTATATGGCTAGCTAAACACCTGGCATTGCTTGGGTTCTAATATGATATATATGACATATTTTAGATTAAAAAATATTTTTCTTTCGATTAATTATAAAACTTGGAACATTTTTTATGCTGTTTAAACTGACTTAAATAGCAGTTTCAACTTTTGAACTGGTTCAGAACCGAATTAGGAACTCCATATTACTAAGTCCGTGTTTACACAATGAAGTTTGCTTCATGAAGCTCTCTTCGATTTCGTTTTGAAGCATTTTCAAAACTTCATGCGCATTTACATGAAGAAGTTTGCTTCTTGAAGTTCGATTTCCATTTGCCTGAGAACACGAGTTATCGATAAGCAAATAACCCACATATCAACCCTGCATCAGTTTAATCGGAACAAAGCAAAGGAAAATTATCGAATAGCTTCATGCCACGGTAGGTCATGAAGCTTTGCCAGCTTCGGCTGCCCCTCTTCACCTCTTTCCCACATTCAAAAACTTCATGAAGGAAACTTCATCGTGTAAATGCGGACTAACAAACTCACCAAAATTCAAGTTCTGGCTCTGAGCCACTTTTGAATTGCTTCCGCATGAAAGAAATGATATTTGAGCAACTTTTGAAATGGATTTAATTGGTCCGGAATCCATTTTTATCGGAAAAATGTCTAACTTTATATTAATTATTTACCTGTCAAGTTGCAAGTTCAAAACTTTACAAAAACCAGGCATATGCGCTTTTATCCAATATAGGAGCATATATGTGGGATCCAGTCGGTAGGCCGAATTTTATTTATTACAAAAACTGCAGATTAATCATCTTTAGGGCCTTTTTGACCTTTTTGGTTTTTTTTTTACAGTTTCTGGTCACACTATTTAAGTTGGGTTCTGCACACTTTTATTTAATGGCTAATTCCTGCCAGGAATTTTCCTCAGTGGTGGATACCAGCCTTTACCAAACACAGCAGATTAATTAGTGTGACCTTGCATCATTCGGGCCCTTTTGACCTGTTTGGTCTTTGCGCGGAAATTATTATTTTTTTTATATACAAATTTTCGCGATTTGATAGACAAAGAAAATTGGCATAATATTAATTTAGAAGGTATTTTCCTTTTTTTTTTGAACAGTGGTTTAACGTATCAAGCAATTATAAATAATTAAATTTGTATAAATCTTGAATTTAAATAAATATTTTTGACCGTGAATTAGTTATTTTTCGTGAAAACACTAAAAATTCGTACCCTCTACTTTTCAACAGAGATTTAAAAAAAATTATTTCAACACAAAAAAATAAAAAAGTTAAATTTTTCAAGGAATCACGCTAATTTAAATGTAAAGCTGAACAATTCCAGTGCGTTATTTTGGAGTGTACTTTTCTATGGTATAAATAGTCTTTGACGCTTTCAACGCGGTCTGACATTAGTCGATCTGTCAGCGCCTTCGAAAGTTATAGGATTATCAGATGTGCCTGATTTAAATGGCCTACCCTGTATATTTTGAATGAAGACGGCACGAAAGGATGCTGTACTTTTAAAGGTACTTAGAAAAACTTAAAAACGCTAGAACGATGCAACAACGCTTTTTATTATTTTTCCTAATAGAATTCCCTAAATTTATATTTATTTTTATATTATTTATATTTTTCTTAATCAATGAGCCTTACGTCATCAAACTATATTTTAGAAAATAATATACATTTCCAAGCGTTTTTATACACTTGAAAAGTGTATATTAATTTTGCCCAGAAGTTTGTAACGCATAGAAATATTCATTTCCGACCCCATAAACTATATATATTCTTGATTAGGACGACGAGCTGAGTTCAATTCCGTCTGTCCGGCTGTCCGTCTGTCTGTTTCTACGCGAACTAGTCCCTGAATTTTAAAGCTATTTTGGACTAATTAATTGCAACTAATATGTCGGAACCGGCCGGATCGGATGACTATATCATATAGCTGCCATAGGAACGATCGGTCTAAGAACTAGTTCTAGTTAGAAAAACTTTTTTGTTTTCTATCGTAGCGTCACTAATCTTGGTATATGTTACTTTCATACGCTTCCACATGATTCTGGAAAAATTTATCAAAGTCGGATCACTATAGCATATAGCTGCCATAAGACCTATCGGTCGGAAAATGTGTTTTACTAAGAAAATTTTTTTTTTAAGGTATCAAGTTTTTATTATCAATGATTTAAAAATTTTAAATATCTGATATCTATATCCTTTATATATTTTACCGTATTAAAACTTCGGCACAGTCGAAGTTAGCTTTGCCTTCTCGTTATTATTTTTCCTAATAGAATTCCCTAAATTTACAAACATATTTTTCTTAATTAAGGATCTTTACGTCATCAAACTCTATTTTAGAAAATAATATACATTTCAAAGCGTTTTTTCCTCCTTTTTATTATACACTTAAAAAGTGTATATTAATTTTGCCCGACCCCATAAACCAGACGTTGTCGTCCAAGACGCAGGCGGCCGAACACATTCGGCAAATTCACACAGACACGAGCCGAACACATGCCGTGCCCTTCGCAAAGAGAGAAAAAATCAAGCAAAGCCAATCAATCGCCTAGCCTTCAACAAGGTAGGTTCGAGCCGCTTTGCGTCGCATTATATTCGCACACCAATACACTCTCACTTTTTTGCCTCGCTCTTTGTGACTAAGGCTGCCATAAACTATATATATTCTTGATCAGGACGACGAGCTGAGCTCAATTCCGTCAGTCTGTTTCTACGCGAACTAGTCCCTCAGTTTAAAAGCTATCGAGCTGAAATTTGCTGCACGCAACTAATATGTCGGAACCGGCCTGATCGGATGACTATATCATATAGCTGCAATAGGAATGATCGGTCGGAAAATAAGTCTTTGTGAGAAAAACTTTTTTGTTTTCCATTGTAGCATCACCTTTCTTACTATATATTAGTTTTACATGCTTCCACATAATACTGGAAAAATTTATCAAAATCGGATGACTATATTATATAGCTCCCATAGAAACGGTCGGTCAAAAAACTACTTCTAGTGAGAAAAACTTTTTTGTTTTCTATCGTAGCGTCAACAATCTTGGTATATATTAGTTTTATATGCTTTCACATAATTTTGAAAAAATTTATCAAAATTGGATGACTATAGCATATAGCTGCCATGGGACCGATCGGTCGAAAAATGTATTTTACTAAGAAAAGTTCTTTTTATGGTATCAAATTTTTATTATCAATGATTTAAAAAATTTTAATATCTGATATCTATATTCTATATATTTTTTACCGGTTAAATCAGTTGAAGTTAAGTTTTTCAAGTGTATTAAAACTTCGGCACAGTTGAAGTTAGCTTTGCCTTCTCGTTTTCCACTTTTCCCTTTGAATTATTTTAAATTTCCAGCAATTAATACCATAAACAAAGCCAAGATATATGATAAATGAGAGCAACACACTTGAAGAGTAAGGTAAAAACGAACACTAAAAAAAATATATATGTATATATATCAAACGTAGCAAAAGAAAAACTGCATTGCCAACCGACAGACAGTTAGCCAAGAATGCCAAATTAACTTTAGTTTTTATATACTTAAAAAGCAAAAATGAAATATACCACGATATGGCATACGTAACTGGAAAAACTGGTGGACACTTTTTGGACACACGTAGCCGCCCCCCACCGACCCCACCCACAAATAACCCCCCCAAACTTTTGTATACAAAAGCCAAGCAGCTGCAAGGGATTTGTGTATGTTGCTGTAGCACATTAACATGTTGGGCAGGTTGCACGCATAGCGGATGTTTTGGGGCAGCAGCTGTGCCTGGGGTACAGTGGTATGAGAACCAGACCAAATATTGCATTAGCTTTTCTCGTTCCCTCAACTTATTAAATAATGATTTTCGTAGCAGTGTACAAAACTGCCTTGAGCTGGCACGCTAATGCACACACGCACAATGCACGTGCACAATGCACGTTGCCGTTTGTGCCATTTGGAGCTAAAGTCTGGACAAGTAAATGAAATGCGCCAGCAAGACGTCGCCATTTTGTGCGTGCGTCCATGTTCCGGGTGTCCAGTTATTGCCACGTAGCGGCCCCGGCCATCGCGCAATATGGCAATCAACAGCAGGACCCACAGGACAAGTGCAACGCACCGCAGCGTAGCGAATACCAGCAACAACAAGAGCGTTAACTAGCGCACAGTCTGTCGTCCGTTCGTCCAAATCGGAGTTGGCTTTTTGCGGGGGCGGAACGTTGTTGGCATTGCCATTGTCGTTGTGCCGGTCCCAGTCCTCCAGCTAACTGACATTTGTGGCGCGTACCTTTAATTACTGGGTTGGGTTGAACATTCGGTTTTAATGGTCAGTGCCGGGTAAAAGCAGGCACGTAACTTAGGTCTTGGGGGCTGTTGGAAAGTGACTTAGCATTTTGACAGAGGCATAAACCGTAGCACAATGAAATTTTTGGGTCCACATCAACATAAAAGGTAGTCGCTGTACAAAATGGTATACCATTTTGGACATGAATCAGTTAAGATTAAACATACATAAAATCCCCCTTGCCTTCCCCGCAATTTGAGATAAAAGACTCATATCTCACTGAATTTTGTAGATAGAATGTTCGGATCTTTTAAACATATAAAGTAATTAGCATTATTTTTGAATCCTCCAAGTTTGGGAACGATGAGATGTACGATAATCAAAACAAATAGTAATCAGTTATATACAAACTTTGACAGGTACAAAGTATAGTACTCTAATGCACAGGTACAGGCTACTTCGTAGTCGGAGCACTCGTCTATGTATGAGCATTAGTGCAAAAATAGAGATCAATAGGTTTTGGTGAAATAATAAAAATGTATTAAAACATAAATCCATGTCTTGATGTTTCGGGACTCGAACCGACATCCCTTTCATTCGTAACCAAACAACTAACATCTAAACCACAACACATAAAAGTTGAGGGAAGAAAAAATGTATATGTAAGTACATAAAAGGAAACACTAATATTGCTTTATAATCTTTTTTGATTTAGTATATTCCAAATATGTCAAATATGATTTTGCATCGAAATCCGATGTTTACAAATTTCTAAAAAGTTAAGATTTTGTTTTAGAAATAAAACACATTCCAGTTTAGACTTTCAACAAACAACAACTTGTGTCGCCCTAAGGCATAGAGTCCCGTGCTCAGCCTTTCGTACCCCGATTAAGTTAACTCATCATGATGACATTTTAAAATGTTTCTTGAATAAATTTCTATTTCACTTTCAAAATTTTTTCGTACTGTGTAATGGAGACATTTTGCTATAACGCTTAACGGCATAATCACAAATGGAGGAAAGTAACCTATTGTCTACCGACGTTACTATACCCTTGTTGATTTGTAAATGTTATTTTAATTTTATTATTTCTTGAAAAAAAATTTTTATTCAATATTTTAAACTCTTGTAAAATTATCAAAGAAAACGCTTATTAAATTTGGATTAATATCGATTATTTATATAAAAGAGGTTGTTCTGACTGACTGATTGGCAATTTACGCAGAGCCTAAATGGTAAGAGATAGCTGAAAATGTTCACAGTAGTTTCCATATGAGTTCAAAGGGGGCACTAAGGCGGAGTTTTGGAAAAGCTTATATGGGGAAAATTTTGTTCTTCATTCGATTGACTTCAAATTCGATTTCTAAGTAAAGTAAGCGAAATAATTGGACACCTGTTTTCCAGATTTCGGAAAATTAGCCCACAAGGAAAATGATCGAAAAATTCTTTATGAAAAAAAAAGGTTTTCAACCGATTGACTAGGCAATCTCGGTTTGAAAGCAAAATAATTAGACATGACATTTTCCAATGCTGGAAAATCCTCCCGAAAGGCCGGGTAATGCCCGGAAAATTTGAATGAAAAAAACTATTTTCATTCGATTTATTTTTAATAAATAAATATAAATATTATTTTTAATATGATAAATAACAAGACATGGGATTTGCGATGTCGAAAAATTGAACAATTTTCATACGATTGACTTAAAGCTCTGTTTTTAATTATAGTGTTCAAAATAGTTAGACATGCGATATTCCGAGGTTGGAAAATCGCCCATAAAGGTCGGGAATTGCCCGAAAAATTTTATTTGAAATAAACTATTTTTCATCCGATTGACTTTAAACTCAGTTTGTGAAAACGTAATAGAAAATAATTAGAAATGTGATTTCTCGATTTTGAAAATTCCGCCCCCAGGCTCGTATAATGGTGGGCGTTTTTGTGTTCAGTGACAATAGCTATTTGTGAGCCGATCTGAATGAAATTCGTTTTGTAAGCTCTATTGCTGGAATTAATGGAAACACGTGGTTTTTTATTTCGGGAAATTCACTGCAAAGGTCGGAATATAGGTGCGGGGGTAGGTTCATGGCTGAACGTTATATTTGAGCCGATTTGTATTAAATTTGGTCAATTAAATAGGATAAAGATTTTAGCTTTGCACAAAAGCACGCTCAAGGTCGGATAATGGGTGGCGGCGTGGGTTCATTGCCAAACGTTATTATTCTCGCAGATCTAATTGAAATTTGGTTTGAAAGTATGGTCTGGACCAAATAGATGACAAAAAATGGTCAAATTTTGAAAAACTAACTCAACATGTGAAAAAAAGGGATTGGTTGATTTTTCACTGCGGGGCGGGGTTTTCGAGTTAATTCAATTGGCAAGCTCTACAGGGGAAACAAATGTACGATTTTAATATTTTTTGGCGGCTATACTGATGGTGGCGAAGCGAAGCTGCGCCGGGTCATATGCTAGTGTATTATAATAATTTTTTTATTTAAATATAAATCCCGACTAGCGTAATTATTTGTTTTCAATATAACTCTACAATCGTTCATCTTTTGGGAGGCTGAAAAGCATTTTTCTTCCAAATATTCCGGGTTTTTCAAACGATCTTAATGACCGTTTTAGATTAGACAGATATTAGGCCTCATATGTTAGTATATATATATATGAAAAAATCAGGACTTTATTCAATAATTTAAACGCAGTCAGGTCTTCCTAATCAACAGTAAAAATTTCAGTTCGATCGAGAGTGACTGTTTACTTCATCGACTAGGAGCACATAAAGAACATACCATCACGAATTCACGTCAATCCCGTAATAAAATACCGATAACAATTTTAAAATTATAAATTATTCCTGTCCCGATTCTTAAGTTTGTTTCGTGTCCCGCAAGAGTCCCAACTCGCGCCCATCTCTAGTATGAACTTCTCAAGAAATTATAATTATCTAAACGATAAATTTATTTAAATGACAATTTTGAAAGTACTTAGATAAATTTCTCAATATTTAGATTTTCCAAGGGATCTGCAAAAGTAAAATTAGGGAGCGTGTCTTACATTGAAAATAAACTTGATCTGCCTGCAAGTATAAGCAGTTTATGCTCCATACACTTCAAAAGTCAAACTTTCACCATATTTAAAATCTGAGACGCTTATACGGACATGGCTATATGACTCGGCTGTTGATGCTGATCAAGAATATATATGGATGTTACATACATTTGCACAATTTTAATAAACTCTTTGAACCTTCGTTACAGAGTATATAAAACCATTTTTATAGCAAAGAATTTTGAGATTAAATCATGAAATATCATCAAATTGATCAAATTTACAGCTCTCGCGCTTATGCACCATGTGTACCATATGCACCATATGTATGACTTGTGTTGCATATCCATTTCTAGATTCTTAGTGTCGTTTTCTTTTTTAACCCAGCTGCTGTGGCTTGCATTATCTGTTTCATTCTCTCTTTTTTTTCCTTACTCCCTCTGTGGTCGTTTGCTGTTGATGTTGCTGCTGCTGCTGCTGCCGCTTAGCTGCTGTGCTATGTGTGCATTTCTTATCAGTTTTATGCGCTTGGCTAAGAAGAAGAGGCGAAGGGAATGAAATGGCAACAATGTGTGTGTTTGTATGGCAACGCCTGAGATATCAGTAATAGCCACGAGAGCGTTTGTGTGGCATAGAAATTGTGCAATTTAAATCAAATTACAGCCAAAGCATAGATTGAGGGTTATAAAACTTTTCTAATGTTTTTAGTTTGTGTGCGATGGTTGAAGTCGAGAAAGGCAATTTCGAATGTCAAAATCTGAAGCGATAAGGAAGTGTTATCAACAATGTGAATGGCAGTCAAATGTTTTAAGCTACGTGGGCAGTTTCATAGGTCAGTGACTTTTCAATCAGCGGAACCAAAGAAAGGGAACCCTACACTTGGGTTCAGAAATTTTAATTAAAATTAAATAGTTAAAAATGCGTTCTATACAAAAAAATCACTGACTTATCAAACCACCCTCGTATCTTATCTTTTCCTCCCACACCAAGACTTTTTCACCGCCACTCTAGTATTATGAGTGCTTTGGCCCACGCAAAAAGCTGTGCAAATTTCAAGACAAAAACTCAGAGCAAAGATGTTACTCTAGGGCAAGCAAGACAACAACAACAATTTTGCAACTTTCTATTTTACATATTTTAATGGCATTTTATCAAACACAATTAATCGTAATTGCTCGTTTACCCCACGCACACACACATATGGAAATGCGAGAAGAATACAAAAAAGAAAAGTAAAAACAAAGTAAAGTGGGCAAAGTGAGTGCTACACATTAGCGCCTACGCTCGCTCACCCCATCCCAAATGTCTCCTTCAAGTTGAAGTGGGCCCAGCGGAACAAGAACTCCTCCTGGTGGCTACATTAACATTTTAGAATTTTTCATGCCAACGTGACAAATGTCTACAGCCAGAACAAAAACAAAATACAAAAATTACACTTAAATGGCACAAGGAAAATAAAAGAGGGAAACTCACATAAAGGCAGAGACCTCAACACATACGTCAAATTACACATGAAAAGTAAAAATTGTTGCATCCCCCCCACACCATCCCTTTCCTTTCTCAATGCTTTATGAGGTCAATTACCTGTCATTTACATGACAGAGATAGAGAGAGAGAGAGGCAGCAACATGGGGGGGCTTTCCCACTTGCAGTTGGATTTGTGTTGGGTGTCAGTTTCCATTGGGAGGTTTCACTTGTTCCTGCTACGGACTCAAATCTGAACTTTAAACGAAGGTCGTCGTCCACTTTATTTTCTTTTTTATTTTACTTTTGCCTGTTTGCCATTTAAGTGTTTGCTTTAGTTTGTTGTTTGCTCCCCTCCTCTTCTTGCATTGGTCAGGCAATGAACTCGATTAATTAGGGGCATTGACATATGTTGCCTTTTATTTACTCATCTCCTTCCTCCCCCTCTTTCGACACGTTCTCGAACTGAGTTCAAATGTCAAGTTGCAAATTGATGGCAGTTTTAAATTCGATTAGGATTATTTTTTCTCTCTTTTTTGCTGGTAAGCTAATGATGAAAGGAAATCGAAATGAAATTGAATGTGAATTGAAATTGAAATAAAATAGAAATGAAATTGAAACTGAATTGAAATGTTAAAGAAATGAAATAGAATTTAAATTTTATTGAAACTGAAGTGAAATTGAAAAGAAAATTAAATTAAAATTAAAGCAAAATAAAACGGAAATTAATATGAACAGAATTTGATATGAATTCTATGTTAAAAAGTGAAATGAAATAATAATTGCAAAAAAAAAGAAAGAACAAACAAAATAGTTAAACTAAATTTAAGTAAATTAAAGTAGTACATAATATTATGTAAAAATTTCTTCTAAATTGTGAATAAATAAATAAATTAATAAAAGAAAATTGCAATTAAAATTGATATAAAATTAAATGATTTAAAATTATAATTGAAATAAAGGTTATGGGAATGTTAAATAAAATAAATAAGAATTTGAATCAACAATTAAAAAAAAAAGAATTAAAAAAAAGTTGAAACTTTACTCATTTAAAATAAGATAATACAGCGATATAAAAATGCCACTATCTACAATTTCATGAATTTCTTTTCTGTTCTTTTAATGGCCTGGGGTTGCCCTAAATAGTATTATATTCGTGAAATTTTGGATAGCAGTCGGCGCATCATTTAGTTTTTTAATATGCATAGTTTAATAGCGGAGCTGCGAACGCAAATTGCATGCTTCCAAGCTGATATATAATATCAAATTAGATCAAAAGACCCTGAGGTTCCCGTCCAAAGGTCATTGCTGCGGTTATCACGAAATTTTAGATTTGGTAGCAGTCTAACAACAACAACTAGTGTTGCCTACTTTCGACATTTTCGCACAAGGTGATGATAGTTTGGTGCAAGTTAGAGACGGAAATATAATAAAGTACCCGATGAAAATCGATAAGTCGCAACAGAGATGTCAAAGTAACGATTTGCTTACAAGTTTTGCAAATATTTTTACAAAAATCAAGTTAAAAATAAAAAAAAAAAATGAAACTAAAATGTACTTTACCACAGCGTTTGAGCCGCTGAGTTCCAATTTTTCCAAAAGTTTTTTCCACAGAAAGTTAGACCGGGCAGCATAGTCATCCGTTTTGATCAATTTTTCGACATTGTGGGAGATATAATATATCCGTTGGAGCTACGATGGAAAACCAAAAGGTTTTTCTCACCTAGAACTAGTTTTTGGACCGCCCGTTTATATGGCAGCAAGCTAAGTCATCCGTTTTGATAAATTTTTCCAGAATGGGGAATATATAAAATTAATATATACGGGGACGCACGATGGAAAATAAAAAAGTTTTTCCCACAGAACTAGTTTTGGACCGTCGTTCCTAGCAGCTATAATAGTCACCGATTTCGATAATTTTTCCACAATTGTGGGAAGTATATGAACCGTTGGGCTAGGCAAAACAAGAAGCTTTTCTCACTGACTGACCGCCGTTATATGGCAGCTAAGTATAGTCATCCGTTAATTTTCCAGATTGTGGAATTAACAAACTCAAACCACGTGGGATCGCTACGAGAAAACAAACAAGTTTTTTCATTAGAACTAGTATTTGACCGATCGCCATGGCAGCTATATGCTATAGTCATCCGATTTTGATAAATTTTTCCAAAAAGTGTAAAAAGATATAAAACAAATAACAAGATTGGTGACGCTACGATGGAAAACAAAAAGTTTTTTCTCACTAGAACAGATTTTTGACAGACCGTTTATATGGCAGCTATAGCATAGTCATCGTTTTGATAAATTTTTCCAAAATTGTGTGAAAGCATATAAAAAAATAACCACGATTGTGACGCTACGATGGAAAACAAAAAGTTTTCATTATACCGTCGTTTAGGCAGTATATGATATAGTCATCCGATCCGGTCGATTCCGACAAATGTGGCGTATTGTATTTAAAGACTTTTGCAAAGTTTGGCAAGATAGCTTCAAAAAATAAGAAAAGAGACAGACGACAGACGGACGGACAGACGGACAAACGGAAAGAACCAGCTCGTCAGCGATCAAGAATATATATACTTTAGTGGTCGGAAATGCTTCCTTCACTGCGTTACAAACATCGTGACAATTTTAATATACCCTCTGCAAGGGTATAAAAAATTGGTGAAACAGCGGGGAAAAAGCTGAATTGGCAGCACTGTCAACAACAGAAAATAACTTTTATCATCAATCCTTGGTGCATTTTGTCACAGAAAAGGCGCCATCTGTCGGCCAACTTGCGAAACCACGCACCTTGTTCTAAGTAAAAGTCTCGGAGCAACAGGACAAACATTTTTTAACTCGCTATAATTAGATTTACATTTCGAAATGTTTTGAATGCACAGTCAGCATATTAAAATTCTAACTTGTATCTCTTATATATTAAATTTACATAAACTTCTAAATGGAAATATTGACGCGGTCAAAATAATTTTAAAGTCCCATCAATACTAACAAGAAATATCATTCCCTCGTTTCTTCGGCATATGCCGCTTATTGTCCCTTTTGTGTTCTGTGCAGGGATTATAATGAGATTTTTCTTCTTCTTAGTAGTAACATTTCTGGTGATTTAGGTTAATCTTTAATTCTCCAAACTCTTACTCGTCCATAGCATACTTTTGCTGCTATTAAAGGAAACCCCTCTGATCACTTTTGCTGCGAGTCGGGGCGTAGCTGTACTATTACGACTAAATTTCCCCCCACGGATCAGAAGGGGATCTTTTTCCTTTATAAGTTTTCTATTTCCAGAATTTTTGTAATTTCATATTCTTTCGACGAATGACAAATGTTGCTAAAATTAATATAAATACCAAACAAACAAAATTATTTTAAGTACACATTATTAACTGAGTGAAGAGGGAACTTATAAGAGCGACTAAAAGCATGCAGGATCATGGGAAGAGGGGGAAAAGAAATAGAAATTATGTGAGTACGGTTAACATTAATGAGGATTTGATGTGAAACATGATAACTTAATTTTGATATGAACAACAATTTGCACGAAGAACCGTTTTCTTATCTCCGGGAAGTATCACATTTTTATCCCACAGATGACACTATTTCTTTTCCAAAAGAAGAGACTTTTTCTTATAGCCAGAATGAAACGCTTTCTAATTCCCAAGAAATCACTTATTCTTATCTCCAGAAAGAAACGCTTTCTTATCTTTTAGAAGGGATTTTTTCTTTTCTGCAAAGAGACTTGTTAAAATAATTGAAGTATGACTAAGTAATTAAGAACTCATTTAATTCCATTTAAGTTTTCGTACCTAGTATAGCAATACAAAAACAATATTACACAATATATGTAAGTCCACGGAAAATTAAATATTGTTGTTATAGGTTAGGTTTGAAATATTACGACTTGTATTCAGTGTAAATAAAATTGACGTTGAAGTCACCTCTCATTATTATAGACAGCTTGTAGATGTCCTATCCAAGTTCAAAAGATCCATAGAAAGTGTAATGATAATAAGAAATCAAATTGAAAGTAATAAAAACAACAACAAACACACACAGTAATTTACTCACAAATTAATGAGGGCTTACACTTTCTTATGAGATTGTCGTTGATTTTTTAAGTCTCTTTGTTTCGTTTCTGTGGTTCTCTCAAGAGTTCTGTTTTCTATGACCAGCAAGCAATGGCTCAGGCCATCAATTCAATAATTGATAACAAATATATTCAGTATTAAAACAGAAACAACAATCGCTCTCAATTGTTCTCACAAAAGTTCATTTAAAATAAGCAGTCACGCTTTGCCAGACAGTCGCTGAGACATATAGTTGCGAAAAAAAATAATAGGACCACTATGACACCTTGTCCAATTGATAAAAAAACAAACAATTAGTGTTGCGATTTTTTGAAGTCATGTTATTTTCAATATTGCTTAGTATTCCCCCAATAAGAAAAAAGTAAAATTGCCCTTAAATTGGTTCTCAATATTTTGTATTTTATTTTTTTATGGATAAAGGGCTTAAAAATGCGAAAAAAATAATAGGACCACTTTCGCATTCTTTATAGAAACAGCTGTATTTCGCAGAATTACTTTGATGAAAAGCACGTGGTTAAGGGATTTCACCTTGATTTTAAAGTGAAAGTTTTGGAGTGGCCTGCGCAGTCACCAGACCTCAATTCCATCAAAATTCTGTGGTCTAATGTCAAAAGGAAGTTACTACAGATAAGCCAACTAGCACCGGATCAGTATGGGTAGTCTTTCAGAAGTCCTGAAACAAGATTCCTCTAAATCGATGCCAGGATTTGGTTGAATCGATGCCAAGACGTTGCGCAGCCGTTATCGCGAATAAAGGCAATACAACAATGCAAAAATATTAAATTTATTGAATAATCTTACATTTAATAGATTTTTTAATTTAAGTGCATATTTGAAAAGTGGTCCTATTATTTTTTCGCCCAATTTCTTTTTATACACTTGAAAGTGTATATTAATTTTGCCCAGAAGTTTGTAACGCATAGAAATATTCATTTCCGACCCCATAAACATATATATTCTGCGGCTAGCCAGTTCAATCCGTCCGTCCGTCCGTCGCGTCCGCCGTCGTCCGTCTGTCGTCTGTCCGTCTGTCTGTCTGTCTGTTTTTACGCGAACTAGTCTCTCAGTTTTAAAGCTATCGAGCTAAAATTTTGCACGGTCTTCTTTTTACTGCACGCAACTAATATGTCGGAACCGGCCGGATCGGAAGACATATCATATAGCGCCATAGGAACGATCGGTCAAGAACTAGTTCTAGTTAGAAAAACTTTTTTGTTTTCCATCGTAGCGTCACTAATCTTGGTATATGTTAGTTTTATATGCTTCCACATAATTCGGGAAAAATGTACAAAATCGGATCACTATAGCATATAGCTGCCATAGGAACGATCGGCGAAAAATAAGTCTTTGTGAGAAAAACTTTTTTGATTTCCATCGTAGCGTCTCCAATCGTAGTATAAATTTGTTTTATATGTTTCCACACAATTCTGGAAAAATTTATCAAAATCGGATGACTATAGCATATAGTGCCAATAAACGGTCGGTCAAAAAACTAATTCTAGTGAGAAAACTTTTTGTTTTTATCGTAGCGTCCCCAATCTTGGTATATATTAGTTTTATATGCTTTCACATCATTTTGATAAAAATTATAAAAACGGATGACTATAGCATATAGCTGCCATAGGACCGATCGGTCGGAAAATGTGTTTTACTAAGAAAAGTTTTTTTTTATGGTATCAAATTTTTATTATCAATGATTTAATAACTTTAAATATCTGATATATACCCTATAATATTTTTCCAGTTAAATCAGTTGGAGTAAAGTTTTTCAAGTGTATTAAAACTTCGGCACAGTCGAAGTTAGCTTTGCCTTCTTTTTTTTCATAAATCTCCATAAATTCGTGAAAAACGGTAAATAAAACTATGATTTTTTTTTTTTTTTTATTTTTTAGAGCTTTATCCTTCTAAAAAGTATTCAATGGTTTCAAAAACTTACAAATGTAGTTATGATGTATTTGGAAAGTTTGCTTGTGAGAGTGGTCCTATTATTTTTTTCGCAGCTGTATGTATCGAATGTGTGTTGAGTCCGTATGAGTGTTAGGTTTTGGGCGTTATGCGTTACTTCGAAATTGAATTTTTTCCCTTACCAAAAAATCTTTCGTGCTAAAATTAAAGATGTTTTACATCCAAAAAAAAACACTAAAAACAACAACAAAGGAACTAACATAGCGGAACAAAGAGGGGAAAGGAGGCAAAAAGAAAGAAATGAAGAATTAATTGTTCTGTTTCAATCAGAAAATAGGGAAAGGTGATGAAGAAATTTTGTAACCTGTGGTGGGTTAAATATATATATATATAGTTATACATAATTTAATGTCGCTGCGTTCGATTAAATAAATTATTTCATATTCCTTAATCGCTAAAATTCATATAATGTTCTATGTGGGTTCTAAGTTCTCTTCATTTAAATGGTCAAGAAAAATTTCTTTGCTTTAAAGTGTCACTTGGCAAACGCGAACGGTTCGAGTCTATTATCATAAAATCCAACTACGAGCAGGAAAAACTGTTTTTGCTTTAAACAATTTAAATGATTTATACTACGTTAATTGCCACATCCTGAGCAGCCCACAAAGTAGCAGACAATGCCACATAAAACCATAATCAAATATATTGTAATGTTTATTTTTCTTTCTCTTTCTCTTTACAGGTGAGTTGCTGTTTCTGTCACAATCCCCTCCTGGCTTACGTTGAAAATATATTTCATAAAAATGCAGTCAAGGGTAGGTAAGAAAGAAGGAAGGGCAGTGCAGAGTCGTTTCTTTCTCATCTGTGTGGTAAAGTTTGCTTTTATTATCAGACACGGCAAGGACAACAGACAAAGAGAACGCACGACGAGGTCTCATCTCCTGGCCCTGGCAGTTGGCATAATGTCGTGCAACGTTCCTCATAAATAATCGTTTTTGTGTGTTTGTTCCTTGTTCATTCTACTCCAACTCCTGGCTACAACGCTGCTATATCAGTCGTCAGCGGCGGTTTTTTCTTTTTATAATTTAAAATTAAATGATGCATTTGACATTTAATGATGTACAATTGTAACCCACCTATCTTACTTTGAAGCCATGCAGCCACATGGGAATTCTGTGCAATTATGCACAAAATTGAAGTACTTAAGACGTATGTATGCTGGATTCGCTTCTTGACCTTCCCCAAATGCTGTTAAGTTGTCTGTGTATATTTTGTGAATATTTGGGTTACACATTTTGTTGTTTGTTTTGTCTTTCTTCAAAAACATTGAATGTTCAATTATCACAAAATTTGGCAAAGAAAGTGTTGCCTACCTCAAGGCGTCGATTAAATTTAATTTAAATCACACAAATTGTTGTACACCCAAAAAGTCAGCATTAAATTTCGTCCATCTTAAGTTTAAAGCCTTTTTGTTAATGAGTTTTGCGACATAATCAGCGCCTGGTCCTTACTCTGACCCAAAATGAAGACAAATTAATTGCATACAAATTATTTAATAGTAATAAACATAATAAACAAGAGGAGAAAGGCGGCGACGTGGCTTCATAGTAACACGGCCAACAAAAATGCATAATGAGCATTAAAATGCTCGACAAAATACGAGTACATGGGTGGAAAAAAGGAAAACTGCAACGGCAGTGCCAGTGCCAGGGCTGTGTCCTCGTGTGGGAATGTAGAAGAGGTGGTTGGATGGGTTCTGGTTAGCCTGGTCTATATATAATAGGATTATACAAAACACGCATACATTACTAAAGGTTGGGCCCACGCCCACAGGCAGAAAGAGGCTATGGGTTAAGGGTTAAGGGAACATTGCCCGTTCGTCGTGTATTGCTGCTACTCACGTTCTATTTGCTTAAAATTCTAAACGAATCCTTTTCATTAGCAAAGCAAAGGGAGCAGGAGAAACGAGAATATAGTTTGTATAAAATAACGAATGGCAAATACTCTAAAGTAGAGGTGCTCCTATACTCAGAGGGCTCTTGTTTTGTTGCTCGAGCTCCGGGGCATACGCAAGCGCCATAAACAATAACAATAATCAAATTTTGTTTTCCACTAAAAGAATTAATCAGAAAATACTAAAAATACTACAAAGTGACCTAATTTATTAAAAATAATGAAAAGCCTAAAATAATATAATTATTAAAAATAACGATTTTTTTTATAAATATATTCAAAATTGCTTTAAGTTTCACAAAATTCATAATCTATTCATTTATTCTTCTATACTTTTCACTATAAAAGTGAAAGTATATTTGTATGTTTGTTCCTTACGTAGGTTGCTATGTATATTTCTGGCCTAATAATGAAAACGCGAATATTTATGATCAAAAATGGTTTTTATTGTTTTTCAATCCAATTGTCGAAGCACTTTTTCCACTCCGATTGAGACACCTCCAAAACATGGTTTTTGAACTCTTCAACAGCATCTTCTGGCGACGAAAATCGTTGACCACGCATTTTTCCCTTGATGTGTGGGAATAAAAAGAAGTCATTGGGTGCCAAGTCAGGGCTGTACGGTGGATGACATATCAACTCGACGTTTTGGGCGGTCAAAAAGGCGCTGGTGTGAGCTGATGTGTGAGAGCTCGTACGTTTCGAATTTCTCCGAAGACTTCAGGCAAACAAATTGTGGTGTACCACTCAGAATTGACCGTCCTACGTTGCTCAAGCGGAACAGTCGCCACATGACCAGTTTTACCGAAGAAACAGGCGACTATTTGCTTCGAAGTGCTTCTTCCACGAACTACTTTCGTTGGATTTGGCTCGTCTTCGAAGACCCACACGGTCGATTGCTGTTTCGTTTCGGGCTCATAAGCATAGATCCATGATTCGTCACCTGTGACGATTTTATAAACGTCTTTTGAAACACCGCGACTATATTTTTTCAAAATTTCTTTGCACCAATCCACACGAGCCTTTTTTTGAGCGATTGTCAAATTGTGCGGGATCCAACGACAACAAACCTTTTTTACGCCCAGGTGTTCATGTAATATCGAATATATGCTGGTGCAAGAAATGCCCATTTATCACATGACGATCTTGCATTATCAGTTCACGCACGGTTCAATGTTTTCTGGCACAACGACTGTTTTTGGACGACCTTCGTCTTCGAGCGATCGTCGCCCGCGTGAGCTAGGCCAGAAACTTAAATAGCAACCCACGTATTGGCGTCCTAACCACTGAACCAATCTTCCAGAAATTTTCACAGTATGTTCATATCGGTCAGAAAAGAGTCATAGGTCTAAGTCGGTGAACCAGTTCGAAAGCGGCTTAACCGATTCAAGACTGAACCGATTCAAAAGTGGTTCATACCCTTATCTCAGAAATAATTGATGTAATGAACGTAGCCTAGTAAAATGGAGTAAGACATTTTAGCTTTTCAAGATCGGTTCCAAATCCGATTGAACCTGTTCGGTGTTTGTGGTTAACGACCGATTTCGAATCAGTATAAATAAACGGTTTAAAAGTGGTTCAGAGCCATATCTGAGATACTAGGTAGGCTGCTGATATGGAGTTAGATATTTTTCCAGTTCAAATCTTGTCGTAGGTACTTTGCTGGAATGCCATTGAACCGGTCAGCAACTTTACCTGAATACCTACGCCCTCATTAGGTTCCTCAAATAAAATAATTTTCTTTTCTTAGACCGGGCTCATTGGGATACAATGACCGTGCCCAACAGAAGAACATGCTCCCTGATCAATGATATATTTCTTGGTAATTTACGTAGCCTACTTTTTCTCTTGTGTTTAATATGATATTTACATCGAGTTTTTCCAAATGTCAATTTAACAAGGCCGCCTAAAAGTATGCTAAATAATAAGATAAGTTTTATTAAGCTGATCAGTGATCAAGTGTTTCTGCTGAACGCGCCCAATAATTACAAAAGCACATAAATGATTGAACCAGAGTTTAAAAAAAGGAAGTTTTAAACACTATCTTTGCCACGTTAAGGCAAGTCACGCGTGACGTGATGTGACTTGCGAAATCTGACCTTATCTGACGTTGGCATAATCATTATGCTTTTTGATAGAGAACCTCGACAAAGGGCACTCGCGCCATGTTAGAGCAGTGCTAAAAATTGGTGAATAAAAAAAAAATTGGAAATAAAAAGCATGGATAGCGGGAAATAAAATGCAATTGCACTTTACACAAAAGTTCAACGCATTCAGTGCTTTTGCCCAGTGCTATCCCCTTCAATTCCCTCAATCCATTCCTGAGTCCAGTACTCGTCCTCATCCGTAAACTCGAAACCAAAGCGCAAATGGCAACGGCAACAGCAGCAGCAAACTCACAACTCAATGGCGGAAGTTTGCATTTTCGCAACGAATTCATAATCATGTTGAGTCCCCCCCATATTCAACCCCATCATACATTTGCTATGCCATGTTAGCTGAAAGCACAGTTTATCCTTTTTGATTTGCAGGCTCTGGTAGAGGAGGACTACTGGGGCTGCTGCTGCTACTCTTCTGTAGTAAATATTATTTCGTTTCAATTCAAATAGAAAAAAATATAGCGAAAGGCACGTAAACTCCATGTGCATGTGTTTGCATTTGTTTGGGTTGGCAAAATAAAAAAAAAATAAAAATAAAAGAGAAAACGCAACTCCCCGCCGTTGATATTTCAAATGAGCGGAAATTACACGTTGCAAAAATATGAATTATTAAATTTTCGCTATGAAACTAGCAATAATAAAACAGAAGTAACACACACACACACACACACAGGCCATGAATTTTATTCTCTGTTGTGCCCTCTGCGTGCTGTAATAAAGTTGGCAATTTTAACACTTGGGTTAGGGGTTTTTTTTTGTTTAGTTTATGGAGAGATAAAAATTCGAGGTAATTTCTTTGGGGATATTTTTAAGAGAGCTGCTACACCAATCCACACTATTAAATTAAATTAATATTTTTTTAGATGCTTTGCATGTTATTCAAATGGTTCTAGTTTTTGTAAATTTTGTTTTGAAAATTATTTTAACCGACTATTTATCAATCAGAAAAAAGTACCCCTGAAAGTATATATATTCTTGATCAGCATCAACAGCCGAGTCCATTTAGTCCTGTTCGTCCGTCTCTCAGTCGATCTCAGAGAATATTGTATACCTCTTGGTATAGCCACACATTTTTAGTAGAAAGAAATAAAATATATTTAATTTAATTGTATTTTTTTATTTTGTTGAATATTCAATATCAACAATTTTGCTTACTTACAACTTCTTCTTTGCCCTTTTGGCCATTTATATTTGCATACTCGGTTCAACATCATTACAGACTATTACCAATCATTTTCCATATGCTTAACCCATTGTATACCCACATTTTGTGTAACATATTGCTTAGTTCTTTCTTTTTTTTCGCGTACTGATGAAAAATATGACAACATGACTGTCATTTCCGGTAACAGGATGTAGCACACACACACACCCATACCCACACAATCTGAAGTTCCCTCTGTGTATGTGTGTGTGTGACAAATATGATAGCGCAAATTTCAACGTACGCATTTGCCTTTTCCTATATTTTTTTTTTCTACTCCTTCTTCGTGCTCAGTTATTTGTTAGATATTTATTTTGCTGGGTTTTCGGAAAGAGCAGGCATTTACATTTGGCATTTCTTTGCTCAAATTGCAAACATATTTTGTGTTAGGTAAAATACCTTTTTGTCAGCCTTGAAGAGAGTGACATATTTCTGGCTTTATTTTATATATACAGAATACATAAATATAAACGATTTTTGGGTTGCAGTTTGTGAAAGAATTTCACATAGATTGAAGGTATTGACAATTTAGAGATGACAGAATGTTTAAATGACAAAAAGTGACATTTGTGAAAAAAATTGAGACAATTTCAATTGAGTTGGCATTTTTATATTGAGACAGTAAAATACTAAATCGAATGTGAAATTTGACGCAGTTGAATGTGCAGCATTTTTAGACAAATCTTAATTAATTAATTTTAATTAGTTTATAAAATATCAATGCCGCATCAACAAAAGGTATGCTTGAAAATTCGCCATTATTTACAACAGCTTGTCTTTGGTAAGTGTACCGAAAGCAAGCAAAAAAGCTTCCTGAATCGGACACTTAAAAAGGCCCATTATGAAATCTTCTACATATAACACTACCCTTCATCATTCTTCCCCAAAGAAAAAACAACTTTTATACCATCTAAAAATGATATGTGCAAATGCATGTAACGGCCAGAAGGAAGCATCTCCGACCCTCTAAACTATTTATTGTAGCGAAACTAGATTCCTACTCTGCGAACTAGTTTATCGGGTCATGAATCGACTTTTAGTGCTAAGGGCGTTGTAACCAGTCGAGTACTTTACATCCCGTGAGTACTTTCTGTACATTTAAGATCATCTCTAGTTTTTCAGTAGATCTAATAAGACACGTGACGAAGAAAAAGGTGAAACGTGTATAGTGTAGGTCTATTATACTTTTTTGATCATACAAAATAAACTCTAGGGTGGTAAAAACCCGTCTAACTAAGACTTGTAGCTTTTGTTGAACTGAAACGAAAATTAGATCAGATCAGATTAAAATATTTTTCCAAAAGTGGTTCGATTTAAGGTAAATGAAAAGTCGAAATTCCGGGTTCGAACTGGTTCGGTATAAAAGCGGTTTGCAGCCATGATAGAAATTACTGAAGAGGCGGCCACTCAAAGCTGTATCCGCATACTTGACAAATCATCAGTGTGCAGCTGACACTTAAAGTAAATGGTTATTCCACTCATGTTTGCAGTCTAAAGCAAGGAAAAATTGAAGGCAAAAATTGATTCCGATGGGTATTAACTCCATATAAAACGAGAAGGCAAAGCTAATTTCGACTGTGCCGAAGTTTTAATACACTTGAAAAACTTTACTCCAACTGATTTAACCAGTTAAATATATATAGGATATAGATGATAGGATGATAATAAAAATAGGATACCATAAAAAAACTTTTCTTAGTAAAACACATTTTCCGACCGATCGGTCCTATGGCAGCTATATGCTATAGTCATCCGATTTTTATAAATTTTTTAAAAAATGTGTAAAAGCATATAAAACTAATATCTACCAAGATTGGTGACGATACGATGAAAAACAAAAAAGTTTTTCTCACTAGAACTTGTTTTTTGACCGACCGTTTCTATGGCAGCTATATGCTATAGTGATCCGATTTTGATACATTTTTCCAGAATTATGTGAAATCATATAAAACTATCATATACCAAGATTAGTGACGCTACGATGGAAAACAAAAAAGTTTTTCTCACTAAAACTTATTTTCCGACCGATCGTTCCGATGGCAGCTATATGCTATAGTTATCCGATTTTGATAAATTTTTTCTGAATTGTGTATACAACGATTGGTAATGCTACGATGGAAAACAAAAAAGTTTTTCTCACTAGAACTAGTTTTTGGACCGACCGCTTATATGGCAGCTATATGCTATAGTCATCCGATCCGGCCGATTCTGACAAATGTGCAGCGTATTTGTATTTAAAGACTTTTTGCAAAGTTTGGTCAAGATAGCTTTAAAACTGAGGGAGGAGATAGCATAGAAACAGACGGACGGAAATGAACTGTTATGCTGATCAAGAATATATATACTTTATGTGGTCGGAAATGCTTCCTTCTATGCGTTAAAAACATCGTGACAATTTTAATATACCTTTTGCAAGGGTATAAAAATATTATGGAATATTGGGATGGAAAAAGATTTTTCTTTATACAAGAAATTTTGCAATTTTTAAGTGCAATTATTTCAAAAAATATTCGAAAATTAGGAAATTTGCACAAAATCCAAAAATGGATTTTATTGTTTCGTATTGTAAAGTGAATACGAGGATATGCATTAATTTTCACACAGCTTCCTTTGAGATCACTATTAACGGTCTCTGCTTTTTTCTATTGATACTTGAGAATTTTTCAGTGTGCTTCAAGTGAAATGTTGATCCAGAATTGATTATATTGTGGGTGTTTTTTTTTTTGTGCAGCTCGCAGCTACACTCACACACATACATACCAAATTTAAGTGCATAAAATAGAGAGCTTTAGAGCTCGATGCATGATAACTTTTCTTTTCTTACTTACAAATAATAAAAAAAATGTAATCGTAGCGATAAAATTTTTATTTTCAGACTTGTTTACAAATTTCCGGAAGATATTTGAAATACCTATACAGACAACTCTTACTCTTTTTGTGTGGGACTTTGATCTTATAGTTTTTTATGATTTCACAGGCCAACAAAATGATCAACCTTACCGATATGAAATTGTGATTTATTTATGTGCCCTGATTAGAAAAATTTATTTCAGTTTAGCTCCATCAGATCAGATCGGAACAGATTTGTAGAATGTTGGACCGTAATCTATAATCTATGAGACATTTTTTGAAGCATTCATAATTTGGGCTGGCAGATATTTTGGGACACAGAAATTTGCTGGGTAATCGGGATGGGTTTGTATTCAAAATTTTTGGGTGGGGATCGCGATTTAATAAAATTGAGGAGGTCGGATCGGAATGGAATTTCCTCCCCTGCTACCAACTATATTGTAAAATTTGTACTAACGCTTGTTTGCCGAACAAGCGCACCGATCTTTGCAATCTCTAGATCTAGTTTCCTCACAGCAATAAATCGTTAATATGCACATTTCTCTATAATTATATAAATACTCTCTTTACCCAGAGAACTTTCCATCGAATCAATTTTCCTAACCTACTTACTTAATGCCACAAGAATGCAGGTTAACTTTATTTTTCTTCATTAATCGTCTGCGAATTTCCACAACTTTGTTTATTTTTTTATATATATATATGTGTACTGTAACTGAAAACCACACAATTCCCCAAGCCAATTACTTCTTGGACCCACTTGCTCTCTTGTTTGTACTTGGATTGAATGGGGAGCTTCATTTGAATGCGCATCTTCATTGCATGTGGCTGTCTGTCTGTGTGGTTTTAATGAACGTGCAAAAAGAAACAAGATTAAAAAAAAAATAATAATAAACCGTAGACACACAAATATATTTTCATAATTTCATCCACTAAGTTAATTAGACGGGCGCGCAACAATAAAAAATGCTGTAAGCCAAATTTCACAAGATTATACAATTGTTGTACAGGTATATATTTGGGTTAGTGCTGTAATTAGCAGAGGTCGTTGTGTTAGTCAAGACAACCTTGAATTTGTTATATTTTATGTAAGGCCATGTTCAATAACTAATAAGTCAAGTGGACAACAAATGGTGTCTGGGTCAAGTGCTCTACTACATACCGACTGACATTTCTCCTACCGCCACAAAACAAGAAGCTATTTCCGAGAATTTGTTACCTTGAACTTGCTCATTCTCTGGCCTTGGTCATAAAAAGGCAGCTACTAATGTTATTTTGGCTGACTGGGCATTTTAATGGCTGCTGATTGTACGATATATGTGTATATAAATTGTATTTATTTCCAATTCCTGAGAACCTTTTGTCTATTGTGTTTTGTTTGTTTTTTTGTTGGCCTAAATTATGGCAACATGCCGAAAATTTGTTTTCCTTATGGCGGCAGACAAAACTTTTTTATGGCTTTTTTTTTTTTGTTTGGGGCCCCTTTTTTTTTTTTGTGTTGGTCGTATTGAGCTTCGATTTTTAATTTCATTTTAATTTTTCTCATTCATGAAATTTTTATATTGTTTACACAAAGTTTCTTAATAATATAAAATGTAATTAATCAAGTTGAATAATTTGGCATTATATTTCACTTTGAAAATCCAAACATACTGATAAGCTGACCACAAATGTTCGCTTATCAGTTAATGAGCCATTTAAATGCTTTGTCGGTTATTGCTCTATTTGTATAGCGATTGTGTTAAAATAGACTGAAAATGTGTGAAACATTTAATGGGGAATCAAAGTAAGATAACCATTTGTTGAATGAGTCGGGGCCAAACATTTGATATAGATAATATGTAAGTTTATTTTTAAGAAATTAATGGAATTTGTAAGACACAATTTGACACTAATTACATATATTTTGTCACTTTTTGTCATTATAACCATGCAAGGAAATATAGGGGTGCCTTCAGCAGAACATCTTGATCCATGATCAATAATATATTATATGGTCATTGAATATCCCCTTCATATTTCAATGAATATTTACATTTCAATATTAATACGATCCCCTAAAGTAGGCAAATAATAAATATGGGTTTCTTAAAGCTGGTCAGTGATCAAGTGACTCAGTAGGAATAATTGTTTAAAGGGTTATACGCAGTTAGAATTTTCACTACATTTTCGGAATGTACATATATTTAGGTTATTATGCTCTGAAAATGCCAAACCAATCCGGTAAATATTTTCGAAGATATACACATATTTGTAAGGACGCATCAGACACACTATCTTCTTCTACATAAGTCTATTTGACTTCACCAACTGTTGTTGCTAAATTGGAATTATTGGAAAGATGTGAAGGTGGATTTACACAAAAATATAATAAAAGTTTTGAACAGTTTATTATACCGCGAAGGAAGAATGGATCGTCGACAACATCAGCTCGACCAATTAGGAGATGTTGATGCTGCAGAGGGTATCATCTAATGGCCCTGAAATAGACGACATCATATAAACTTCTTCTTTAAACGCGATTATTCCAAACCGATGTTTTCAAAGTCGTTGATCACTTGATCTCAAAAACGGACCTACCGATAGATCTGAAATTATTTTAAATTATCACAACCTTCTCAGATATATTCCTCAGGGATGGATCAGAAAAATAAAAAATTTCAGAAATTATTTATATATTTTTTAACCATTTTTCAAGAAAATGTTGGTCGAAAAATTAGTTTTCTTCTCCCTCAACTATGACTTTTTTGTTGTTGCCGACTGAATAAAACAAAAGATTTTTTATACTCTGTACCGAAGGAACAAAGATTATATTGAATTTGTGCAAATGTATGTAACAGCCAGAAGAAAGCATTTCGGACTATATAAACTATATTTATTCTTGATCAGCATCAACAGCCGAGTCGATATAGCCATGTCCGTCTGTCTGTCCGTATGAACGAAAAGATCTCAGAGATGGTAAGAGGTAGAGGTTTGAAGTGTATCAAAAATATATTTCTTATACTTGCAGGCAGATCAAGTTTAGTTTTGATTTTTGCCACGCCCCCTGCCTCCCCCGCAAATTGAAAAAACGTCATATCTTCCACAATTTTGTTAGGTTGTTCGAACCTTCTAGACATATATTCTACTCATCATTACTTATCGAGCCCCCATACATCGTTTTCCGATCAGATGAACAATACTAGAGTTGCCACCCCCGCAATTTGAAAAACACCTAAAATATCCCGCAATTTTGGAGTTAGGTTGTTCGAACCCTCTAGACATATATTCTACTCATAATTACTTATCGAGCCCCCATACATCATTTTCCGATCAGATGAACGATAGTAGAGTTGCCACCCCCGCAATTTGAAAAACACCTCAAATATCCCGCAATTTTGGACTTAGATTGGTCGAACCTTCTAGACAAATATTCTACTCATCATTACTTATCTAACCCCCGTACATTGTTTTACGATCAGATGAACGATGGTAGAGTTGCCACCTCCACAATTTGAACAAAATCGAATATCTTCCACAATTTTAAAGACAGATTGTTTGAACCTTTTAGAGATACATTTTGATCGTCATTACTTATCGATCCACCATACACCGTTTCCAGTTCAGATGAACGATATTCGAGTTATAAGCAAATCAAAAAATTACGCTGGGCAGCACTTGCACAGTTTGTGTGACCCCACACTTTAAAGTTAAACCTTTTTTAAAAACAGCTGATAAATTCAAGCAGGGGGTCGTCGAATTATGAAACATGTTTGATAATTCGAAGAGGTACCTCTGAGAAAATGGATACAAAGAAGACCAAAAGGCAAAACAAAAACAATTTGGAGATCTTCGCGGAGCTTGAACAACTTGCGCTGTTCAAAGCGGTCGAGATGCAACCCATTAAAATAAATGTTGGCCAACAATCGGATGACTATATCATATAACTGCCATAGGGACGATCGGTCGAAGAACTAGTGCTAGTTAGATAAACTTTTTTGTTTTTCATCGCATCGTCACTAATCTTGGTATATATAAGTTTTATATGCTTTCACATAATACAGGAAAAATTTATCAAAATCGGATCACTATATTATATAGCTCCCATAGAAACGGTCGGTTAAAAAACTACTTCTAGTGAGAAAAACTTTTTTGTTTTCTATCGTAGCGTCCCCAATCTTGGTATATATTAGTTTTATATGCATTCACATAATTTTGAAAAAATTTATCAAAATCGGATGACTATAGCATATAGCTGCCATAGGACCGATCGGTCGGAAAATGTGTTTAACTAAGAAAAGTTTTTTTTTTATGGTATCAAATTTTTATTATCAATGATTTAAAAATTTTAAATATCTGACATTTATATCCTATATATATTTTACCGGTTAAATCAGTTGGAGTAAAGTTTTTCAAGTGTATTAAAACTTCGGTACAGTCGAAGTTAGCTTTGCCTTCTCGTTTTGTTTTCACATCAGCTGTTCATTTAATCCACAAACGTTCCACACATCTATCAATATGACAATTATCGATTCGCCTACTGTGTATTAGTTTTTGCTTTCTCAGTCTAAACAAATGTCGCAACTAAAAAAAAAGTTGAATTTATTCTTTAATCAATTCAGAATATTTCCATGCAGCTTACATACAATAGACGAATTATGTCAGGCGTTTTTATATTAAAGTTGCTTAAGTCGAGCTTAACCTATTTCTTCAAGGAAATGCCAGCATGCCATATACCAACATTCAACGCTTCAACTCAACAACAATTGTCATGATGATGTTTATAATCATACAATAATAATAAACAGACAATCTACACACACACACACTCACACTGAAGTATACAATAAATAAGCGCAGAGGAGTTGGTGTGGCGTGTCGATTGTCCAAGCCGGTTGCCTTGGCTGTTGTGGCATATTGTCGTAGTCATTGTTGTTGGTTTTCGTGTTACAGTTTATATAATCAAATCTCATGCTTCGTTAATTCAAAATGTCGTTATGTGTTACATGACAGCGGCCCCCAAGTTAGTGAAAGAATTTCTTCAACTTTCTGTCGCATCATCCTCGTCATCATCATCATCATCATCAGTTTCATCTCTTCCTCGTCCTCATGATGCAGGCCGCCGATTCCCATAACTGAGCAAGTGAAACGTAAATAATATTGAGGCGCAAAAACGAATCGAAACCTACATCCATAACACAAACAAGACAACCACCGCATCATCATCAGCGGTGGTGGTGCCTTTTCTTATCGTTGTGCCAGGCCAAGCGCCCGCATGTATGCTACACTTGGGGAGCAAGTTGCTGCTTGCCTGCCTGCGTGCCTGCTGATTGCATGTACATCAGCGCACTTCCTTTAAACAATATTTTCGCTGCTGTTGTGTTGTTTGCTTGTTTGTCTGTCAGTTCGGTAGGGTAAACATGGCAGTTATTTTTATAAATTTTACCGATGGGAGAGGGTATCTTAGGGGTAGCTAGAATTTAGGACAAGCTTGTGACAAGTTGTCACTGACAACTATCAATTTAAAGAAAAATTGATATTTTTAGTAATTCGTCAAATAGGACCATCGGTTTTTAAAAACGGGAACATTTACCAATTCCGATTCCGCATAATAATTCTTGATCGGAATCAACAGCCGAGTCGATCCTAGCCCTGGACGTCTTTCAATTCGTCCTTTTGATCGTCTGTCTGACGGAATACCTTGATCTCAGTGACTTTAAGTGATTTTTAGTATAAGTCCGCTTGTACTAAACGTTCCAGGGCAACCATACCGCCCATTTTCATCCACTTTCATTTAGGCAGATTCGGGAATATTTGTCTTCAGAGCTGCAAACCTCTAGAACAGCGATAAGCACATAGTAGATAAGCCCTACTAAAATGTTTTTGTGCCCACCGCTGCTCTAAAATAGTGCAGAAGGTTCAGTAGGGAGGTTCAAATCAATTGTTAAGTATAAGGTTTATTTCGAGGACCCGTTACTTAACTTATCGTTTAAAAGCATATTTTTTTGAGAAGAGGATGCATTTAATTTATCAAGCTATTTGATACATCAATATATAGCCAAATAGTCCATATTCATTATTGCTATTATAACATATTCATTATTGATATCATTATTGCTTGCAAAAGTGTCTGGTTCTACAAATTGGAAGCTAGCCTCTATCTTTTATTGCACTTTTATTGACTTTCGATTTGTTTCCCTTCTCAAACTTGTAATTTAAAGAATTTGGATAAGATTTTTAAAAACGCATCTGCACTAAAATAATATAAGTTGTGATTTAAGACATTTTTTTAACCAAACCCTTTCTCAAACAGTTGAGATTTGGTCTGGGCTTAGATTCGGAAGGTCAGAAATTAAGAAGGTTTGGTTCGAGGGACCCAAAAATATCTATCTGATTGGTCCTACGGAGTCGAGAGTGTTTTTTGGGATGTTACTCCTTCTGAAGGCCCTGAGATCCAGGGGTTTATTCAGATGGACGGACGGATGAACAACTCGTATATGCTGATCAAGCATATATGGGCATTTCCATTATGTCGAACGGGACCGTCGAACACATATGAAGTGGAAAAACTCAAAATAAAACGGATTTTTACTTTGTCAGAAGGCTTAATTTATAGCTCTTAATTAGCCCTCTAAATGGTGCGATGGATGATTTTGTGGAGTTTTTACTTTTCAAGATAATTACAAAAAACCAACAATTCAAAAGCCGATATCTGCGAATCTTGATGCAATATTTCAATGTGTCAAATTTTTTGAATGTTGTGCATTGATGTCACTAAAAAATTAATTTGAGTTTCTTTAAATTCAATTTTAAACACTTTCGCACGGGACATGTCGAACGGGACATTTTAGTCCATCAAAATAATGATGTATTTTTATTGCTCTTTTGAAAAAATTATATATAAGCAAGCTTAACGAAAATGTTTTTAAATCAAAAAAAAGTTCTTAATGTATTTATTTTCGCATAATAACAAAAAATAACCAAATTTCAAAATTATTGAATCGTCCTTCAACTTTTCTATCCACCGTTTGCAGCTTATTTTTTTTCACCACCGGTTTGCTCATCTCGATTCAAATAATTTAAAAGTATTATTTTACATATTAATCATCTATGTAGGAAAATTTTATATTTTATACTAACAATGTCGCACGGGACCAACTTTTTATACGTACTAAGATCAATTTTTATACACTTGAAAAGTGTATATTAATTTTGCCCAGAAGTTTGTAACGCATAGAAATATTCATTTCCGACCCCATAAACTATATATATTCTTGATCAGGACGACGAGCTGAGTTCAATTCCGTCTGTCCGTCCGTCCGTCTGTCCGTCTGTCTGTCCGTCCGTCTGTCTGTTTCTACGCGAACTAGTCTCTCAGTTTTAAAGCTATCGAGCTGAAATTTTGCACAGAGTCTTCTTTTTACTGCACGCAACTAATATGTCGGAACCGGCCGGATCGGATGACTATATCATATAGCTGCCATAGGAACGATCGGTCTAAGAACAAGTTCTAGTAAGAAAAACTTTTTTGTTTTGAATCGTAGCGTCCCCAATCTTGGTATATGTTAGTTTTATATGTTTCCACATAATTCTGGAAAAATGTATCAAAATCGGATCACTATAGCATATAGCTGCCATAGGAACGATCGGTCGAAAAATAAGTCGTTGTGAGAAAAACTTTTTTGATTTTCATCGTAGCGTCTCCAATCGTAGTATATATTTGTTTTATATGTTTCCACATAATTCTGATAAAATTTATCAAAATCGGTTGACTATAGCATATAGCTGCCATATAAACGGTCGGTCAAAAAACCACTTCTAGTGAGAAAAACTTTTTTGTTTTTTATCGTAACGTCCCCAATCTTGGCATATATTAGTTTTATATACTTTCACATAATTTTGAAAAAAATTATCAAAATCGGATGACTATAGCATATAGCTGCCATAGGTCCGATCGGTCGGAAAATGTGTTTTACTAAGAAAAGTTTTTTTTTATGGTATCAAATTTTTATTATCAATGATTTCATAATTTCAAATATCTGATTTCTATATCCTATATATATTTTACCGGTTAAATCAGTTGAAGTAAAGTTTTTCAAGTGTATTAAAACTTCGGCACAGTCGAAGTTAGCTTTGCCTTCTCGTTTTTTGTATTTTTCAGCAAGGATTTGTTTATTTGAATTGAATTAAAATTCTATATGAGTATTGAATATTTGATTAATTTTAAAATTTCGCACTTACGATGTCGCACGAGACCAACTTTATATAAGTACCAAGATCACAAATATTCTAATTTACCAGCATGATTTTTCTTATTTGAATTATTTTAAAAATTTATAATTGTACTCAATATTGGATAAGCCCTCTGCATGTAATTTCAACGCAATGATAACAAATGTTGTTTTTCAATGTCGAACGGGACATCAAAATAAGCGATAATGCAAATCAAAAAATTACATAGTTTCTTATTCATTCTTTTTTGACTCTTTGCACCCTTGGAAAGATTTAAGAGAGCTAAAGTCAATGAATAATTTCTTGCTTTAAGAACTCCTACCAAAACAAACAAAAATTGTAGACATAGTGTTTTTAAGAACTAGTTTTTTGGTCTCGGTGGACCTTTCGTTGAAAATGCCCATATATACTATATTTAATGCCAGGGATACCCACCCCTGCATTATTGGGTAAGAGATGCTTCCTTCTGCCTGTTACATACATTTGCACGAACTTAGTATACTCTTTTACGATCTTTACGATCTATAAATATCTACCCTTTAAAGCTTAAATTTGGAGTTGGACAACCACAGGGTATTAAGTACTCCATAACCCTCACCCCAAACCGCAACACTTTGACATGCCATGTGCTTATCCTTCGCCGAGCCTGCGGTGTTTGCAACTTGTCAAAAGCAGCAGCAGCAGCCTTTCACCCATATAACCCCAGATGTGGAAGATGATGAGCCTCGCAGATTCCATCTTTTTTTTTTTCTTTCTTGTGTTCGCTCTTTCTTTAAAGCATTTTCGGGCATTGTCCAAGTGTCATACCAAAAAGAGGACAGTCCCTTTATATTCCCCGGCCATAATCTATATCTATGTGCATACATATATACATATATATCTATAGTTGTGTTTGGTTGTCCTCGCCTGTTTAGCGCTGCCATAAACTTTATTTGCGTTTATTGTTATTGGCATTGTCTGCTCTCATTTTATGCTGCCTATAAATTTGGGTCTGAAATCCAACTACCCATCCCAACCGAAAAGAGGAATTTACTTTATTTATTCTTGTAATTTGATGATGTTAATGGTACTGTTGTTGCTATTGTATCGTTATTTCCAAGCATTTTTTTTTATAGTTCTGTACAGAGTTTTGGCTTGAAGGGTCGAGTGTAAAATTTTTACTTGCTTGCCAATTAACTTGATGACACTTTAAAAAGGCAGTGTGTATGTGTGTATATGAGTGTGTAATGTAATAATGATTTATGGTCTAGATGTGCAGAGCCAAATGAGACTTGGGGGAAAAAAAGGAAGGATGTCACTTGCCAAAAAGTTAAAAGAAAATATGCCAAAGAAACTTTCAATGCAAGATAAAGAGGTGGACTTGAGAAGTTAATTTTGAATAACAGATGGGGGAATGAGATGTTCTGTTAAGTTTTGTATAATTTAAGTTAAGAGTGAATTTTGTAAATATTTTTTAACTCTAAAATGTATATTTGATATACACCTACTTACATGCGAAAGCACGTGTCTCTATCTTGGATAGTCTCTGAGATCGACGTGTTCTTATTGACATACGGCTGTTGACGCTGATCATGAATATATATATATAGAATAAAGAATAATGAATATAGAATATAGAATATAGAATATAGAATATAGAATATAGAATATAGAATATAGAATATAATAATAAGATATATTAGATATAGAATATAGAATATAGAATATAGATATAGATATAGATAGATATAGAATATAGAATATAGAATATAGAATATAGAATATAGAATATAGAATATAGAATATAGAATATAGAATATAGAATATAGAATATAGAATATAGAATATAGAATATGAATATAGAATATAGAATATAGAATATAGAATATAGAATATAGAATATAGAATATAGAATATAGAATATAGAATATAGAATATAGAATATAGAATATAGAATATAGAATATAGAATATAGAATATAGAATATAGAATATAGAATATAGAATATAATATAGAATATAGAATATAGAATATAGAATATAGAATATAGAATATAGAATATAGAATATAGAATATAGAATATAGAATATAGAATATAGAATATAGAATATAGAATATAGAATATAGAATATAGAATATAGAATATAGAATATAGAATAAGAATATAGAAAAGATATGGAAGAGGATGATGATGGAGATGAAGATGGAAAAGAGTGGTTGGAATATGGAATTGGAATATGGAATGGAGGAATATGGAATATGGAATATGGAATATGGAATATGGAATATGGAATATGGAAATGGAATATGGAATATGGAAATGGAATATGGAATATGGAATATGGAATATGGAATATGGAATATGGAATATGGAATATGGAATATGGAATATGGAATATGGAATATGGAATATGGAATATGGAATATGGAATATGGAATATGGAATATGGAATATGGAATATGGAATATGGAATATGGAATATGGAATATGGAATATGGAATATGGAATATGGAATATGGAATATGGAATATGGAATATGGAATATGGAATATAGAATATAGAATATAGAATATGGAATATAGAATATGGAATATGGAATATAGAATATGGAATATAGAATATGGAATATGGAATATGGAATATGGAATATAGAATATAGAATAAATATAGAAAAGTGTTGGAAATGAATTCGTCTGTCTGTTACATAAATTTCCACAACTTGATTATACCCTTTTTACAGGGTATAAATTCAAGAAAGAGCAATGCCCCGTCTGCGAAATACCCTGTTCACTTAAGTTTATGTGTTGTAATACGAATATATAGACATTAACGTACAACAATAAAATATTTCCTTCGTTAAAATAAACTTAAATTTCCAAGAAAAACAATTTGCTTTAAATTTAAATAAATCACAGGCATATGCAATTGTATGTCAATATTTTGTTGTATTTATATTATCTTCAGCATGCTAAAAAAAAATAATATTGGTTTGGCTGGGGGCGTCTACGAATTCACATAATCATAAGGCCTACCCTTGTTTCATAGAAGAAAAAAAAAACAAATGGAAAAATACTTCCTGGTATTTGCAGCTCAATTTCAATTTCAAATTAAGAACTTTTTTTGCCGAATTTTCTTCTGGCAAAACAACTTCCCAATTTTGCACAACCTTGGCACTTGTCTCGAACTTCTCTCTCTCTACCTCTCCGGCCCTTTGGCTGAAATTTTTGGCAAACAATCAGCAGCAATTATGGCAAGCTGAATGGTCCTGGCCAGAGAGGAGCCTACCATCCACCATGTTTCCAATTAACGTGAATGAAAAGTAACACAAACGTCTCTTAATGATGCTGAAGGTTGACTCCCTTCTTCTCGTCGCCGCCGCTTTGTGTGTATCTTTGCTAACCGCAAATTAATTGGCGCACTCACAATTTATTTTGTAATTGTAAAATTAATAAGTTTGTGGCTGCCGCCTATCGCCTATGCTGCTGCTGCTGCTACTTCTTCTGCATCTGCTGCTGCTTTTTGACTGCCCAAACTTTTTCTGTGTGTTCACGGCAACGAACAATTTTTAATTGCTAGTGTCGTCGCCATCGTCACCGTTTGCCAACTTCCAGACGACGACAATTACAACTGCGCTTCATAGTTTTTTTTTTTAAACTTCTAGACAGCATTTTGGGGGCGGTCGGGCCGGGCTCTTGTGGGAGTACTCAGACTTAGTTTACCTGCTGGTGTGAGGAGGCGGCAGGCAGAGCCATCAGCATAATGAAAAGTTTCGAACTGTTTACCGAACAATGGGAGAAAAGTGGAATTTATTCAAGTGAAAAATAGCTATGCTACAGTTTAGTTAAAGTTAAATGCCAAGTGTGAAAATATTGAAATGGATTTATAGAGAGAGTTTATTTATACAAAGGGTGGCTAATTAATGCTGCTACCTAAAAATATATAATTGCCTTTGTTCTTTGTAGTTAATCGGTTACTTTCTTTGTTTTAATTTCACTAACTGATTTTTATTCCCTGGACAAAAAGGGTATCATGAAGTTGTGCAAATGTATATTACAGTGAAAAGGAAACATTTGTGACCCTCTAAAGTATATACATTCTGACCCTAACAGCCTGAAGAAAGGATTTCCGACCCTACAAAATATATTTATACTTGATTAGCATCAACAGCAGAGTCTATATAGCCACCCGTCTGTCCGTATGAGCGCACAGATCTCAGAGATGGAAAGAGATATATGTTTAACGTGTAAGGAGCATAATCTCCTTATATTTTCAATTTTGGGCACGCCCCCTGCATATATAAAGCCGCACCCAATTTTCTAATGGGTGCATAATATATGCACCGTAGTTTTCTTTAGCTGATAGATAATGGCGACGTAAGATATGTTCTGCGTTATTTTGTATAGAATGAGAATAGGTTAGGTAACCTAACCTATGAGAATAAAATATAAATTAAAAATTTGAATTAAATCTGTTTGGTATTTAGTATAGGAATATCTTTAAATAAAAGACTGTTTTCACTAAAACCTTTATTAAGCTAAAAAATCGGCTAAAATACTTCGAATGGAAGAACTACCAACCACTGGAGAGCGTAAATAAATACAAATTTCTTGGCGTTACAATAGCGCAGAACATCCTCAAAAGACGTAGAACATCCTCAAAATTCACAATATATAATACCTGGAAGTCACTGTTTGCGAATAGAAATGTGTTTTCAAGCAATAAGTAGTTGAATCACGGGATGCTTTACGTTTGTGAATTTAACACAGGCAGGGCCTACTGCATCATGACTTTCGCTTCTTTTCGGAATGGACTTCAGTACTGATCCCTAAAGCCGTCCGCACACGACTTGTTTGTATCGTTATCGTAGCGTATGCGTCGCGATGTACGAGAGACATACGATTTGTTGCTGCGCACGTGTGTTTAAACGGAGAATACGCACACGACTCGTCCGCTAGGCGTACTAGTCGCAACATGCATACAGCATGACGATTATCGTCAAGCAGTGCCAGTCGCTTCTCGTCGTGTACGAGCGTACGCTTTCTGTTCGCTTACATTTTTTAATGAGCCTCATATGTTTTCATGAAAAAATGTCAGACCAATTTATCAAATTTGTGAACTTTAAGGTTTTAATTCCATTATCAGCTCCATAAATGTATTTTTTTGACATTTTGTAAAATATGTGAAACTTTATATCGTCTTATGCTAATTCTTTAGTGGTAATAAATAATCTACTGGTGGAATTTTGGTACCCAGTAATTTCTTTTGGACCTATTTTTTTTTACGATGACGGAGATATGTCAACAAAACTTATTCGTCAACATCGCTTGACATGTTTACGCTTTGTGTTTAGACGATTAAAAATTGCTTCGTATGCGGAACAATATTCGTATCGCTATCGTATCGTAAACGTGTCACGGTGTGTCATGACATGTCCCGACGTTATCGTGAGAAAATACAGAATTTCCTGCGTGTGTATCCGTGATCCGTGCGTGATTCGAGCGTGTTAAAGTTTAACATCGTGTATATAAGTTATGAAGTACTCACGTATTGCGTATGAAGTACTCACGTACGCTGCTCACTGATTCATACAAAGAGCTCAATGTGGCCATGAATCACAATAGAATTACGGTCTCTCCACCCAAAAATTTGAGGATGTTTGATCGGGTGTGATCATGTGGGATCCCTCCTTTAATCGTGCGTGACGCAAAATCTTCAAAATGTTTTGTGCGGGAATCGTGCTTCAAGAGATTTTTATTCCTGAATCGTGCGTTACCTGTATGAAAAAGTGCTCTCGCGCGCTCCTCTAGGCAGGACTGAAAACGGTATTAAAATCAGTCATGACTTGATGTAATTCCTTATGCTCTGGCCTGAATTCAGCACTTATAACTTCAGTACTAAGACGTAAAACTGAAGGCTACAAAAGCTACAGCGATCAATCAAATCTTTTAAACTCTATCAATATGAGAATGCCGAATAATTCCAGATGTACTTCATAAAAAAATCTTAAAATTTCCAATGAATATTCACTTGAAGACTAGCATTCCAGTACTGTATTTGGAATCCATTCGCATTCATTTTGCGTATTGGTGCAAAGTAATAAATATTGAGTCTACCAGATTGCCGATCATTATGCTCTATTCTGGGAGTTTAGAAAATCAATTTGGGCACAGAGTCCAGCCCGCTAATATATGTGTAGAGTAATCTGAATCTAAGAATAATCGTGAGTCTTGAATGAGTATAATAAAGTGCCAGCATGGGAAACGCTACGTGATAATGCTAGGATTGGTGGAGCGTCTAGGGCGTCATAAGATCGAAGACCTAAATTCCAGAGGATTAATAAAATGTCGTGCAGAATAATTGTTTTTAAATGTAGGCATTGTTTAATCTCTTCTCTTTATATATAAAACAGTTTGTCCTTACTGACTGACTGACTGATTCACAGACAGATTGGCAATCTACGCAGAGCCTAAACGGTAAGAGATATAAAGCTGATACTTTCACAGAAGTTCCCATATGAGTTTAAGGCCGGTTTTTCGGAATAGCTTGTATTGGGAAAATCTTGTTTTCATCCAATTGACTTCAAATTTAGTTTTTACGCAAAGTAAGCGAAATAATTGGATATCTGTATTCATGATTTCCGAAATTCGCCCACAAGGAAAAAGACCGGAAACTTCTTCATGAAAAAAAACTATTTTTCATTCGATTGACTTTAAACTCGGTTTGTAAGGCAAAATAATTAGGCACAAGATTTCTTGAAAAATCCGAACGAAAAGTCGGGAAATGGCTAGAAAGTTCTTTATGGAAAAAACTAGCTTTAATATGAGAGACTTCAAAATCGGTTCGTATGCAAATTAATTAGGCATATGATTTTTCATATTTTTTGTGTGAGTTTTTTTTCCCACTGTGCCACATTACTTCTTGTGTTCATTTCCTTTGCGCTTTGCCTGCTGCTTTAGCAATATGCTCATTATAAATGTGCACTGTGTGTGTGTGTATGAGTATATATATATATATTTTGTAGTAGATATATACATACATATATTCCAAATATGTATGTAAAACATTTCTGCCAAAGTCAGTCGCTTGCGAAAAAGAAGACAAAACTTTTTTTTAATACTTGGCTCGCATTGTCTTGCCAGTTCGTTTTTTTTTTTTTTGCTTCTTTTGCCTTCCTTCTATATATATTTTTGTTGCCATGGTTCTGTTTTACAACTTCCTCGACATAGACATAGTTTTGCTGGTGTTTGTTGTTGTATTAGCGACGCCATTTGATAATGGGTTCTTTATTTATGTATGAGCAGGTTTTTAGGGGGAAAACAGTTGGTGCATGGGGAAATGGTAGACGACGCTTCTGTCATGGAGCAGTTAACGCGCTCAGCCAAGCGCTGGAAACGTGCTAAACTCTCAGCCTCATTAACAATTTAAAATGAATTCTTGGGAAAATTAAATGCAAACCTTTTAACATTATATTCTCTGCGAGTGTCGCGTCTAGAAGTGAAATTAAGATTTTTTGTCATAATTATTTTGGTTCGTCAAAATGTGAGTAATTGTTGAAAGTTTATTATTTATTTGTGTGAATTTCAAGATGATTGATGAAGTATGTAAATAAATTAAGCAATTTAAGTTAGTTAAGATCTCAAAATGTTCCAGTATAATTAGTTTCAGCTCTGAATTTCTTTTTGGTATAATTTAAAAGCTCTTTAAGAGATAAGAATCCAAAATTGAGCTTTGACTTTTATATACTTACTTATTTGTTTGCCCAACTTTTTCTTATGACATTCTTTTTAATGACGCATACAAAATTATGCGACACATTTTGCGTATATTAAATAACAACAAACCCGAAAGCCAAAGTAAACCTAATGAAAATGCCTAATGTTTATTTAATTTGTTGTCTCCCACACACACAAAAGATTAGGCGCAAAGGAAGAAATCAAAAAGTGTGAGCTCCACACAATTTTCATATCATGCCCAGAAATGTAACGCGTTTTGAATTTGACTGAAATTAAATTCATTTAGAAATTTATGAAGCCAATATCAAAGAACCGACGACCTGTGAGGCCCTAAAACCATTTTTCATAGTTGAATGTAATGAATAACCTAGAAACACAAATGGCAACACATGCACACTCACACACACACACACGCACACGTATGTATATTGTACATGTGCATGCAAATTCCCACCCCGTTTGAAGAGTGGCAAAAATATCAATGCCTCTTTGCCATTTAAGTATGAGGGAAAAACTAGGTTAACCGAAATCCATTTGGAATATGTTTTATGTGTGCATATTTTGTTACAATTCGTTGAATTTTTGTGTAGAAATATTTGTCCAGCCCTTTTTGGATGAAAACACAAAAAAAGGCCTCAGTGTGTCGTAGTTGTAGGTGTACCCTGTGAAGAGGAAATTTCGCAGACAAAATGAATAGTTATAATCAAAATAAAGACAAAATGTTTGAGTTTTTAATAAAAATATGGTTTAAAAAGTTTTATTTCGAAGATGAATTTTGGAAATCACTTTTTAGATGAGCATTATTGTCTGTTCTGTCTCCACTGATTAGAAGCACAGATATCATGTATTATTTAATTACAAACATAATGTAAAATAACTACTGTTCAAATTGTAAAAGAATAGAAAGCTGACAATATACGTTGTGGCAAAAGTTTATTTAGCATATCTTATGATTTACTGATGAAGGTAGTACTTGTTGTAGGTACACTCAGAAAAAAGAGATTCCGAAAATTTAGGGGTAAATTACTCATTAACACTCAGCGTATGAGATTTCATACGCAAAAATGCAGGTTGAAAAAAAAAACCGTAAAAATTAACTGATGATTTAAACCGATGAGAAGCGATGATTTTTTGCGCTAAATTCTAGCGAACAAAACAAAAATTGACAAAATGTCAGATCAGTGAGTAATAACTGTTATAACTTAAGTAATTTGTACTCAATTTGTACGTAGAGCCGTTCTACTTATGAGGGATACCTTTAAAATGATCCTCTGCTAAGCCATTGAGTTTGTTTATAAGTACGATGGAAGGATAAGAGAAAAGTAACTGTTCGCTCCATTTTCGAATTTCAGCTCAAAAATTTTTTTTAATAATAATTGATCGTATTGATTATAATTGATTTTAATAAAATGATTCGTATCCTGAAAAAATCTCATCAACCGACACACGGGATCTTGTACCTCGCGTTAATAGGTTAATGTAGTTTGAATCAGGGCTGCACACTATTGTTGGGTTGTCCATGAGTTAGTGAACAGAAATGAGTTGTGCACTAAACTGAACAAGTCAACATGCTCTTCTTCAATTGTTCTTTTTTGTTCAGAGACTCTTGTTCTTATTTCTCTTGTTGATTATCTTGTTAAGTTACTCTTTTTCGGTGACTCTGGTTCAGTGATTCATTATACCCGTTACTCGTAGAGTAAAAAGGGTATACTAAGTTCGTGCAAATGTATGTAACAGGCAGAAGGAAGCATTTCCGACCCCATAAACTATATATATTCTTGATCAGCATCAATAGCCGAGTCGATATAGATCTGTCCGTCCGTCCGTCCGTCCGTCCGTCCGTCTGTCCGTCTGTCTGTATGAACACCTAGATCTCAGAGACTATATGAGCTAGAGCTAAAATTTTTTCAGTGTAGACTTGTTTTGTCTGCACGCAGATCAAGTTTGTTTCAAATTTTTGCCACGCCCCCTCCCGCCCCCGCAATATGAAAAAAACCTCATATCTCCCACAATTTTGAAAATAGATTGTTCGAACCTTCTGGACATATATTTTAATCCTCATTACCTATCGATCCGCCATACATCATTTTTCGATCAGATGAACCATAGTAGAGTTGCCGCCCCCGCAATTTGAAAAATACCTCATATCTTCCACAATTTTGAAAATAGACTGTTCAAACCTTCTAGACATATATATTAATCATCATTACCTATCGATCCGCCATCCATCATTTTTCGATCCGATGAACTATAGTAGAGTTGCCGCCCCCGCAATTTGAAAAATACCTTATATCTCCCAAAATTTTGAAAATAGATTGTTTGAACCTTCTAGACATATATTTTAATAATTATTACCTATCAATCAGCCATACATCATTTCCTGATCAGATGAACGAACGAAAAGTTGCCGCCCCCGCAATTTGAAAAAAAAACTCATATATTCCACAATTTTGAAAATAGACTGTTCAAACCTTCTAGACATATATCTTAATTCTCATTACCTATCGATCCGCCGTACATCATTTTTCGATCAGATGAACTATAGTAGAGTTGTCGCCCCCGCAATTTGAAAAATACCTCATAACTCCCACAATTTTGAAAATAGATTGTTTGAACCCTCTAGACATATATTTTAATAATTATTACCTATCGATCAGCCATATATCATTTCCTGATCAGATGAGCTATAGTAGAGTTGCCTCAAATTGGAAAGAAACTCATATCTCCCACAATTTGGACATGTTTATATCCTGAGTAACGGGTATATCGAAGTCGAGCAGGGCCGACTTTAACTTACGCTCTCGTTTTTATTTACTCTTGTTCAGTGATTCTTCTTCAGCTTTTATTGGTTAGTTACTCTTGTTCAATGACTATTTCTTAGTGTCTCTTGTTCAGTCACTCATGTTTAGTGACTCTTGTTCAGTGTCTCGTGTTCAGTGGCTCTTGCTCAGTGATTTTTGTTTAGTTCGTTATGTTCAGTGTTTCTTGTTCAGCTACTTTTGTTTAGTTACTCTTGTTTAGCTACTCTTTTTCAGTAATTCATTATACACTTGAAAAGTGTATATTAATTTTGCCCAGAAGTTTGTAACGCATAGAAATATTCATTTCCGACCCCATAAACTATATATATTCTTGATCAGGACGACGAGCTGAGTTTAATTCCGTCTGTCCGTCCGTCCGTCTTTCCGTCTGTCTGTCTGTTTCTACGCAAACTAGTCCCTCATTTTTAAAGCTAAATGAAATTTTGCACAGAGTCTTCTTTTTGCTGCACGCAACTAATATGTCGGAACCGGCCGGATCGGATGACTATATCATAAAGCTGCCATAGGAACGATCGGTCTAAGAACTAGTTCTAGTGAGAAAAACTTTTTTGGTTTCCATCGTAGAGTCACTAAACTTGGTATATGTTAGTTTTATATGCTTTCACATAATGCATGAAAAATTTATCAAAATCGGATGACTATATTATATAGAAACGGTCGGTCAAAAAACTACTTCTAGTGAGAAAAACTTTTTTGTTTTCTATCGTAGCGTCCCCAATCTTAGTATATTATAGTTTTATATACTTTCACATTATTTTGAAAAAATGTATCAAAATCGGATGACTATAGCATATAGCTGCCATAGGACCGATTGGTCGGAAAATGTGTTTTACTAAGAAAAGTTTTTGTTAATGGTATCAAATTTTTATTATCAATGATTTAAATATTTTAAATATCTGATATCTATATCCTATATATATTTTACCGGTTCAATCAGTTGGAGTAAAGTTTTTCAAGTGTATTAAAACTTCGGCACAGTCGAAGTTAGCTTTGCCCTCTCGTTAGTTAATGTTTTTTAGTTACTCTTGTTTAGTTACTCTTGTTCACGTGACTCTTTCTTATTGTTTCCTGTTCAGTGATACTTGCTCAGTGACTATTTTTAGTTTAGTTTAGTTAGTTAGTTTAGTTACTCATTTTAATTTACGTTTGTTTAGTTACTCTTGTTTAGTTACTCTTGATCAGTAACTCTTGTTTTCAGTTACTACTGTGTAGCTACTGTTGAGCTACTCTTATTTCGTGACTTTTGTTCAGTGACTGTTCACTCAGCTCAGTTTATAATAACTTGTCCTGTTGTTGAACTACACCGGTGCGGCACAAGCGATTCATTAAGAAACTGATTTCCTTTTTCTTACCTCTCTTACTGGTCTGGAAATGGAACATTCGGCCATCGACCGTTACGCGTAAGAATGGGTCAAAACATTTTGTTTTTTCTTATAATGCATAAGGTCACAATTTCCCTAAACCGCATAAAGCCACCATGTATTAATAATAGTTGACGATCAACTGAACAATTAAACTACTTAACTATTGAACAAGTGAGCAATTTTAGTGAGTTGACTCATTTTGACTTGTTCTTTTCAGTTTCTGTGAAGTTGGTGGTATTGGGGGATCTCTTTTTCCATTTCTACGAATTCATTGAAAACCTTCTTTATTAAAAAAAGTTAACAACATAGTTGTGAAATTTCTCACTTAAAACCCTTAAGAGTTGCAGCTTTCTACAGAATATAAAAACCCTCATTTAGTCTGGTTTTTATTTTTCTACCATTTATCCCTTTTGCAATCAATACTCAATACCTTTTCCCCCACAATTTTTTTCTTCTTCAACAACTCTGGAACGTCACTCCACATGATGTATCAATGGATATAATTGTCTTAACGGCTGCCAAACAAAGTTGAAATCTTTTACCCAGGAAAATGCACTTACTTTGGCACACATTAAATTTGGTTTGATTTCTGTTTAAGCCAAGGAGCAGCAGCCAGCCAGCCAGGAGTCCTGCCAGTTGGTGTAACCAAGGGGAAAATCAAGTGGAAAATCAACTATTGGCAGGCAGCTGTCAGCTGCAAGCCAAAGAGAAGTGTAAAGGCGACTGGAAGGAAAACAATAAAGGGCCAAGTACAAAGAGCAGCAGCGGCACCACCACCACCATCAGAATGGCTAAGAAAGCAACTTCTTTGGCGCAGCCAAAGTTGCTAGCATAAATATGAAAGTAGACTACAAGAGACACAGAGAGAAAAGAGCCGAAGCAGCTTATGAAAACATTACATCATAAGCAGTGAGGAAAATATCGCGAGTATCGCAGCCTGTCTGGTCGTCGACGACGCCACAGTTTCTGACAAGTGAAATGCTGCTGGCAAAATATTTGCCAAAATCTAATAAATTACATTCAGCCCCAGACGCACACACACACACACACACACTCAGGCAGGCTTACTAAGGCAGAGCCCACCCAATTTGTTTGTTGTATAAACGCCAAAGGCAACGAAGGTGTGAAAGAAGGTTGGTTGGGGAATCCCCCCTCTAACTCTGATTTAAAATCATTAAAGCGCAAATCACTTAAATTAGATGAAAGGCAAACTAAGGCTAATCGACGCACGTGCTTGTGCGGTTACATTAAATTTTAGAGGGGAAGAAAATCCTTGTTTAGTGTAGGTGAAATGATAAAGCAAAGCAGTGGGAATGCATATGAGTAGATTAAAAGTTTTTGCATAAATTTAAAGAGTTTTTAAAGTAAATTCATAAAAACACACACAAAATATATTTTTTAGCGACAGTGTTAAAAACATTTCCTAAGAATATAACCAAGCTCACTGTGTGTTTTGCAATTGCAATTCTCAAGTGCTTCTTCCGTAAGAACCCAGTATAAAAGACAATTGCAAAATGACTTCGAGCGTGAGAGCAAAAACAAAACAGAGGAGCTTAAAAACAATTACAACAAAATATACTTGCCAAAAAGTTTCGCTGCATCATGTTGTTGTTGTTGTCAATTATGAAATTGATGGCCTAGGACTCTGCTTGCTGGACATAGAAAACAAAACTCTTAAAGTTTTGTGGTTTCAGATCACTGAAACATTTTGTAAACAACAAATGAAATTAAAAATGAAATTCAAATCAACTTTTTTAATACGCGCTCTATTTTATATAGTCGAATCAAGTCCACTCCCTTTTCCATCCTGAGAAACTTTTGCATTACACAATCAATACAATCGACACAAAACTTTGCTTTTCACCTCCCACTTCCCAATCTATCACTTTCAATATTTAATTTAATTTATTTCAATGAACAAGTTGTAACTATTTGTCGCCACCCATCCACACCCCTTGGACAGCAACTGATGTCATACGCCACGAAGTTCGGGTCATTAAGCATATTTTCTTCTTCGCATTGTACACAAGTTGTGTGTAGTCAGTCGTCGTCTAGTTTTATGATATTTCAAAGCTTATTAGTTTTGGATTCAAGTTTGCAGCTAGGGCAGTCTGTAATCATCAGTCTCGTATCTCGTCTCGTCGCGTCGACAAGGATAAAGTTTTTCACTTCATACATATATTCATTCAAATGGTTTTTTTTTTTGTATTCTATTTTGTTTGTGTTTTGGTTTGTTGTCTCAAAAGGTGGCGGTGGCAATATGTTGACGCTGCTGGCATCACCAAAATACAAAACTTTTCATCAACATTCATTCAAAATGCTAAAGTTAACAATAGTTTTGCTTGGCAAAAAGTTTCTACCGAAGCGGCGAGGGTGAATCCTTGAGGCTAGAATTGGGTTGATGGCCAAAGTTCACAGATGAGTTACTAATATGATAATAATATTTTCTACAAATCGCGCGCATGTTTTATTAACAATATAAAAGGGAGCGCAAATGAAATGAAGTTGATTGAAAACTTGAGAGAAGAAAGTTTTTTAATTGGGAAAAGTCAGCAGAGAAGGCTTTTGGACTGTGGGTGCGGGCAGAGAAAATGCATATGACAAGCCAAGTGAAGTATTTTCAATTAAAAAACTTCGACAGCTTGCACCTTTTGTGAGTGCCAGAGCACAGTAAGTAAAATGACTGTAAAAGTTGTAATTACAAAAAAAATTTGCTACGGAAATTGTTTATTTAGAAAAAGCAACCGTTCTTTTTGGACTAATAAGAGTTGCCTTCTAAACTTTAAATGTGAACTCTGAATTTAACTTTGTAAACTCTCTACCAAAGGTAACAAAAAGAGTATCAGGCCTGTTCCGGTTTTCAGTTTCGACAAAATTTGTCGAATTCGGATGTGATACATGTGTTGTTGTGTAAAATTGATCGAGTGAATCATCTTCATGCCTTTGAAGTCGAGGTTGTCGCATTAAAAGTAATTTAAAATTTTTAGTTTGATACCGATTACCTTGATTGTTTATTAGATCGTTTATCGAATTCACTTTAGTGAAAACCGGAACAGGCCAGTATATTGAGTTGCTGAACCGAACCGAAAAATGAAAACGGATCTGTTTGGTTCAGTTTATCCATGAGTTTAATGAGGTAAAACTATATTGTACTTACTTGTGAATTTCAGGGCTGCAAATCCAAATTATTTTTTCGGAGTTTCAGATCGCGGGTTCGAAACGAAATGTCCCAATTCTTAACTTTGGTTTCGGTTTGAACCTTGGTTCGGTCATATGTATTATTATTTTTTTTACGTTATAGTAAATCCGTGTTTACACGATGAAGTTTGCTTGATGAAGCTCTTTTCGATTTCGTATTGAAGCATCTTCAAAACTTCATGCACATTTACATAAAGAAGTTTGTTTTATGAAGTTATATTTCAATTCGCCTGAGAACACGAGTTATCGATAAACAAATACCCCTCAAATCAACTCTGCATCAGTTCAATCGGAACAAAGCAAAGGAGAGTTATCGAAAAGCTTTACGCCACGGTAGGTCAGGAAGCTTTGCCAGCTTCGACTACCCCTCTTCACCTCTTCCCCACAAAGAAAAACTTCATGAAGAACTTTATGAAGGAAACCTTATCGTGTAAATGCGGACTAAGTCTCCGAGTAATTATTGATAAATTATACTTCTTTGATCAGACAAAATACATTTTAGGTTGTTAAAAGCCCTTTCAACAGAGACTTGTAACTTTTATTGAACCGAACCGAAAATGTTGGTTCGGAACAGGTTCAGGTGAACCGGTTCGGTTGAAAAACCAGTTGCAGCCCCGGTGATTTTTAAAATTTTTCTAAGGTAGTGGTTGTTTTACCTAATAAATCAATTTTAGCCTTTGCAATAACTTTAAGTTCTCAATTTATCGATTATTAAAAGATTATTAAGGATACTTCTCGTTAAATGAATAGACTGGCTTTTACTTTTGCTAGGCCATCCAACATTTTGTTTTTGGGAATGCCATTGTAGCGGGAATCTTATTGATACGCATCCTTTCCGAAATATTATGGTATAAATCAATAGTAAAGAAAATCCTTGAACCTATTTTTGCCGCCTTTACTTTTAATTATATTAAATGTAACTTATATTGAGAATTGCAGTTTTTTAAAATAGCTATTTAAGAAATTCGGGTATTCGAAAACCGTAAACCACTAAACCGAACCAAAACCGGGGTTTGGATTGTAATAAATACCATGTTCTGCACCAAACCGATGGTTTAAAATCTCTGTGAACCACAGAAACGATCCACTTCTTATTTCCGAGCGTTTTGCGCCCCTGTGTCCTTCTATAAAGCAGCGGTGGGCATGTCCTTGCTCCGAAAGTGGTTTTTTGGCGTCACTTTGTCGCACAAGCAATTGTGTCGCTTCGAAATGAGAAACAAGGTCGGCAGCCGTCGCGAGACAGTCGGTTGCAAAAATACAAAAACAACCACACTCTGTGTGTGGATAGCTGCTCGTCCCAAGCCGCGTTCTTGTTGTTTTTCTTCTTCGATTGTTGTTAGACTGCCTACCGCTGCTATAAGGTATACATTCTTAATCAGTCGACTTATCTTCCACAATTTTGAAGTTAGATTGGTTGTACCAGTTGTGGTGCAATGGGTAGTGTGTGCACTTTCTTTGCGGGGGAGGCCTGGGTTCGATTCCGCTTCGAAATATCTTAAAAAAAAGTATTTTCTTTAAAATTTGTATACATCCGGTCACCTTCACCAGCTATTGGCGCCAGCTTTGTCGTTCGGATTCGTCGTTTCTTGTGCGAAAATAAGAAAACACACAAGCCCAGAGATTGAGAAAAGCTGGGCTTGGCCCTTTGGGGTTGTAAAGCTAGATAAAGAAAAAGAAAGAAGAAAATATTGGTTGGACGTTCTAGACATAAATAGATTTTTTTGTTGTTGTTATAATAACTCAACTAATGTTTATCTGATCAGGAAACGATATATGGGGGGATCGATAAATAATGATGATTAGCTACGAAGTAAAAAAGGTTCGAACAAATTATCTTCAAAATTTTTTGAACATGAGGTGTTTTCTTAATAATTAATTTTACTGGAAAAAAATCGTTTTTAAATAATAAACGAACCGAAAGCCTCTCAGCTGCTGCTTTTTAACTTGAAAACTTTTTAATTAGTTAGATTTATTTGCATAGCCCCAAACAGAGCAAAAACTTACCTAAACTAGGCTCCATTTAACTAACGATTTTCAGGCAAGTAACCAAAGTAACCTATGGCAAATGCCGCCCAGAAACCAAAAACCTCGGCAGAGACCGCAAAGCCACATCATGTCAAGTACAAAATTGCCCAAACCACTTGAAAAACTTTATGCACTTCTTCAAGTGCAACATAAATTGCCAGCAGTTTGAGCGAAACGAGACTTGTAATTAAAAGTCAGGCTTGCCAAAATGAAAAAGTTCTAATTTAAAAGACACTTGAAGCACTAATCACAGAAATTGGGTATGGCAAAAATGAGTCTTTGGTTTTTTTGTTTTATTTTTTCTTAAAAAGCTCATTGGCCTTTTAGCTAGGAGCATCGCTTAACAACTTATAATTGAATTTATGAACAGCAGACAACACCAAAACAGAAACAACTAACTACAAACAACTCCTTTCTCTATCTCGCTCTCTCTCGCTCTCTGTCTCACTGGCTTTATCCATAAACTGGTAGTTTGTTTAACGCTTGCTTTAAAATTGTCTGCGATTGTTCTTGTCGTTGAAACGGAAGCGGAAATTGTGCTAAGGTAGAAACTGCAAGGTATACCTATGGGACAAGTGGGGAAAAAAAGGGGGAGAACAAAGTGCAAAGATTTTTCTGTAGGTTGTGGTCAACGATTTTCCCTCTTTGGCCATGCGCAAAAATGTTGCTCCACTTGTAAATTAATCTCTTGGGTATATGCTATAATTAATTTATTTAACAAAGCTTTGTCATAACTAAACAATTATCAAGGGAGCTGATGAAAGTAAATTTATAAAGAGTGAAAGAAGAGCAATTAAAATAAATTACAAAGATTTCATAAACAATTATGAGTAATATTTTTAGTTGAGAAAGTTTTGGGGGCTTAGCCCCCTACCTAACTTTAAAATATCTAAGTTTGCTACGTTTTTCCCCCTCATATAAATTGTAAGGTTGTAGACACACGTAGGTGGCTTGTCTAATCGTTATGTTTGCCTAATCGAATGAAAATTTAGAAATCTGTAGATTTTTCTGTCAAACAACATTTTATTCGTTACTTATTAATACGTGGGTTGGCCTAGGTCACTGCTAGCCATTTTTGAACCAATTTTGCTTTTCCCAAAAAAGTTTGGACTTTTATCGATAAAAGCTCCATACGCTCTTTTGACATTTGATATCGATTAACGATTAATCAAAAACCTTCCTCCCCCGAAAAATGGAATTTACTTGTGAAAATTTTCGTGCAATCATTTTTCACAACTTTCGACGTGGATTATCACGACGATGAACGATGAACTTAAATCTTTGTATGGCGATGAAGCACCATCCTATAGCACTGTGAAAAATTGGTTTAATGAATGAAGAAGGTCGTGAAGGTCGTCCAAAAACAGTCGTTCTGCCAGAAAACATTGATGCCGTGCGTGAACTGATAATGCAAGATCGTCATGTGACATACCGTGAGATAGAGGCATCCTTGGGCATTTCTTCCACCAGCATACATTTGATATTCCTGAACACCAAATTTCTCGTTGGTCCCGCACGATTTGACAATCGCTCAAAAAAAAGGCTCGTGTGGATTGGTGCAAAGATACTTTAAATATAATTGAGGTGTTTCAAAAAGCCGTTTATAAGATCGTCACAGGTGACGAATCATGGATCTATGCTTATGAGTCGGAACAAAACAGCAATCGACCGTGTGGGTCTTCGAAGACGAGCCAAATCCAACGAAAGTTGTTCGTGGAAGAAGCACTTCGAAGCAAATGGTCGCCTGTTTCTTCGGTAAAATTGGTCATGTGGCGACTGTTCCGCTTGAGCAACGTAGCGTATGGTCAATTCTGAGTGGCGCACCGACAATTTGTTTGCCTGAAGTCTTCGGAGAAATTCGAAAAACGAACAAGAAAAGAGAGATAATTGCTAATTAAAAAAAAGGGTTTTACCAACAACACCCACCACACAAGCAGCTTTTTGACCGCCCAAAACGTCGAATTGATGGGTCATCCGCCGTACAGCCCCGACTTGGCACCCAATAACTTCTTTTAATACCCGCACATCAAGGGAAAATGTGTGGTCATCGATTTTCGTCGCCAGAAGGTGCTGTTGAAGAGTTTAAAAACCATGTTTTTGAGGTGTTCCAATCGGGGGGGAGGAGTGGCTACAAAATTGATTTGAGCGCATGCAAAAGTGTATAAATCTTGCTGGAGAATACTTTGAAAAACAATAAAACCATTTTTGACCATTCGGTTTTCTTTTGCGGGATAATATTTAGCAACCTACGTATAAAGGAAACTTCCTTTAAATTCAAATTTTACTTTTTACCAGAACATGAAATAATTCCATACTTGAAAACATTTTGTGGAAGTGGAATTGAGAACAAGGCTGATAGTTATCATTTCAAGTTCTTTTCGGGATAATAAAAACACTTTAACGTGACTTATGATTTTTTTGGATACATAATTATTATTTATACTTGTTCACATGTTTTTTGAACCATACTTAATTTAAGAAAAAAGAACAAAACTATTTTTAAATTTAAAGAACAAAATTCAATTACGGTCACACCTAAATAAAAGATTGCCTTTTTTCCGGAGTGACATGGACCACGTAACTAAAAAATGGTTGACCATAACATTTGTTTTTATTTATGCTTTTTGTATGTCCATAGCAACAAATTTTGCGCTAGTAGAGATCTGGGGTAATAGGAGAATGGGGAACACACAAAGATGTGAAAAAATGTAAATAAATACTTGAACAAGATTTTTTTTCTACACATTTTTGCTTTTGGTAAACGCGACGCGGCAACGACAACAAAGTCAACGTGTTTAAACAGTAGAAAGCATTGTGTTGCACAGATTTTCTTCATTTTTTCTGCATTCTCTACTACTCGTCTCCTTTATTTTGTTGTATTTTTTTTGATAATAATGTTGACTCCCAAGCAAAGGCGTTGACTGTTGAAGTGCTTTGAAGCAGCTTGACTCTTGACATGGTATGTGTTTATATGTGTTAGTGTTTCTTGTGTGTGAGAATTGTCTAACTGCAAATAGTTGTTGTTGTTACCAGCTTAACACCAACAACAAACTGTTGTTGGGAGCAGCAAACATACTATATAAGAAGCTTGCAAAGCGCACATCAACAGCAACTAGAAGAAGAAACTTTAACTAAATGACACTTTTTCGAAAAAGGTATTCATAAAATGTTAACTAAGTTGGTACAAGTTTGGTTTTCCAGTTCGGACAAGCGAATGAAAACTCAATTCCGTTCTGAGCACCGATCGGGAATCCTAAATATTAAATTGGATTTCGTGTCATGAAAATTTTGAATATTTGTTTAATAAATTAAATGATATAAAAATGTATTTATTTGTGCCTAGGAATGTTACGAGGGTTTTAAATTCTTTCTCGTAATACCCGATCCCACATTATTTTATTATAAAACGTTATTTTGTAGACTTTCGTTGAATATTTTTGAAATGCTAAAACCAGAATACTTCTGGACAGCCCACATAGGTTCCAGTTTTATAAGTCGTTCCAGTCACCTTTTATTATCATTAAAAGAAAGAGTATAAAACCTGCGTTGCATGAAATTGAATTTTGAGTTTGTTGCCATGTGTGTAGAGGTTGCATTGTAATGCATTGTGGGTGTCGAAGCGCATGATGGGTGTGCGAGTGTGTGCATGTATTGCATGTAAGTTTAAAGCCCTGAAAACTGGGTTAATAATGTCATTTACTGCACTGGAGGGCATCACCACCGCACAGGCGCTCATATTTGCTTGCTACCTTCCCTCTTCCTCCTACTCCTCCCCCTTTAGAGCTGGGCATTAGAATTTAAAACTTTGTATTTAACAGAAGGCACATAAAAGTAAAATGCTAAATTTTAATTGCAGGAAGTTGGCAGTTGCCATTTGTTGTTGTTGTTGTTGTTGCTGCTGCTGTTGGTTTTGGTGTTGTTGGCAGCTTTGCTGAAGCATTTGAGTGCTGTTGACAAAAGGCTAATGCGATTGACATTTTACGTCTGACTATCAAACTGTTTTTGTGAGTGTGTGTGTGTGTCCGTGCGATGGTTTTGTTGCATCATTAGACACGCAGCATTGCCTTGTCATGGGATTGTGGACATAGTGCCAGTGGGCAACAAATCGCGTGTTTTGCACAGGAAAGAGGGGAGTGGGGTGTGTTTCTGCACCAGCTAAACGCATTGTAATGCCGGGCCCCTCCATTGCTGGCAATTGCTATTTTGTTTTACAGGCAAATAAACTAAATCCCACAATTTACAACAACGAATGGACAATGGAAATGGAAAACGCCATAAGCGCGACAAAAATAAGTATCATTTAACGTATTAGACAGATTTAACCTTAATGCGAAAAAATACTCCAACTAGATTTTAGATTTTTATTGAATGAAAGAAAAATCAAGTTAGACTGAATAAAGTGAAGTCTTTTGAACATTGACCAAAATTATCAGTTATGTAAATCAAAAAATTTAATACTAAAATTATTCTTACAGGTAAATAGAGTTAAATTAAACATCATCATTTTTAAAGGCCAGTGCCGAAAAATTATACATTTTTAAACCAATATATTTTTACCAGGGACCGGATATAACAGTTACTGGTAACAGTTAAAATAGAAATTAACAGTTATATTGCAATTTTTATATAAAAGTTTTATATTAAGAATTATTCTTCGATTTTTATTTTACAAATTCCGAAAATACCAATTATTTTATGATTTTTATTTTATTACTCGACTCATAACAGTTATTTTTGATTTTTTATAAATTTTTTTACATGATAACAGTTATTGATGACTTTTTTTAAATAAAAGTCATCAATAAAAATTATTCAAAGACTTTTATTTTTAAAGTCATAGCATAAAAGTCATTTGCATATATCGCAATAATAAAGCCATTGAGGAAAAACTTGTAAACATAATCTTAATCACCTTGACTAGTTCGAGTAACATCAAATTAAAATTTTATTTATTATTTAATTTTATTAGTAAAATCTTTTGCAAGGATTCGGAAGACAAATTATATCTCAAGTGTGTCAATACCAATTTTACACTTACTTGAGTAGCGGGCACGCTGTTGACAACCTTTGTCAGTTGATACAAATGGGAAAGAGCAAATTTTTTTTCTTCCTAATATTTCATTAAGTCGATGTCTATGTCAATTGGCTTAAAAACAAATACGAAGTGGGTCGTTTACTCTTGCCGAGTTGATCAAGTATATGTTTACGATTTGGTCCTCAATGGCTCTATCATTGCGATATATGCAAATGACTTTTATGCTATGACTTTTAAAATAAAAGTCTTTGAATATTTTTATTGATGACTTTTATTTAAAAAAGTCATCAATAACTGTTATCATGTAAAAAAATTTATAAAAATCAAAAATAACTGTTATGATCAGAGTAATAAAATAAAAATCATAAAATAATTGGTATTTCCGGAGTTTTAAAATAAAAATCCAAAAATAATTGTTATTTCCCAAGTTTTATTATAAAACGCAAAATTTAACTGTTAAATAATGACTTTTTTGATAAAACTTATAACTGTTACGGTCCCTGATTTTTACAAGTTTTCAAGTTCAAATTACAGTACAAATTTTATTTTAAAATATGACTATACCAAGGCTAGAATCCTCCGAAGTTTTGCAGAAGGTTCGGCGCGGTAAAGAAAATTGGATCCAAAACAGAAATTTATTGTTCCATTAAAATGGAAAAAAATAATAAAACATTTGGTTTGGTTTTCGAACCGGATTTTGGCAACGTTGGTTCACAGTTTCAGCTATAGCTAAACAGAATTTCACTTATTTCGGTGAATTTATTTCAGCATTGTTAGTTTTTAGATTTTTCAGAATACAATTGAATAGAAGATCTATGGTACAGTTGCGTTGTTTACATTCTTATTTCAATCGTTTTTCCAAAAATAGTTCTTAGTTCTCTGTTCTTAGTTTGATATATCGTTGTTAAAAAGTTGATTCTTCTAAGATCTTACCTTTATAATACTTACTTTACGTAGGTTGCTATATATATTTCTGGCCTAATAATGAAAACGCGAATATTTATGATCAAAAATGGTTTTATTGTTTTTCAAAGTATTCTCCAGCAAGATTTATACACTTTTGCATGCGCTCAAACCAATTGTCGAAGCATTTTTTCCACTCCGATTGAGACACCTCCAAAATATGGGTTTTGAATTTTTTAACAGCATCTTCTAGCGACGAAATTCGTTGACCACGCATTTTTCTCTTGATGTGCGGGAATAAAAAGAAGTCATTGGGTGCCAAGTCAGGGCTGTACGGCGGATGACCCATCAATTCGACGTTTTAGGCGGTGTGAGCTGATGTGTGAGAGCTCGCATTGTCATGGTGCACAATGATCTGTCTTCTCTTGTTCGTTTTTCGAATTTCTCCGAAGACTTCAGGCAAACAAATTGTGGTGTACCACTCAGAATTGACCGTCCTACGTTGCTCAAGCGGAACAGTCGTCACATGACCAGTTTTACCGAAGAAACAGGTGACCATTTGCTTCGAAGTGCTTTTTCCACGAACGACTTTCGTTGGATTTGGCTTGTCTTCGAAGACCCACACGGTCGATTGCTGTTTTGTTTCGGGCTCATAAGCATTGATCCATGATTCGTCACCTGTGACGATCTTATAAACGTCTTTTGAAACACCGCGATTATATTTTTTCAAAATTTCTTTGCACCAATCCACACGAGCCTTTTTTTTGAGCGATTGTCAAATTCTGCGGGATCCAACGAGAACAAACCTTTTTTACGCCCAGGTGTTCATGCAATATCGAATGTATGCTGGTGGAAGAAAGCCCAAGGATGCCTCTATCTCACGGTATGTCACATGCCGATCTTGCATTATCAGTTCACGCACGGCATCAATGTTTTCTGGCACAACGACTGTTTTTAGACGACCTTCACGACCTTCGTCTTCGAATTCTTAAATTCATTAAACCAATTTTTCACAGTGCTATAGGATGGTGCTTCATCGCCATACAAAGATTTAAGTTCATCGGTACACTCTTGTCGTGATAATCCACGTCGAAAATTGTGAAAAATGATTGCACGAAAATTTTCACGAGTTAATTCCATTTTTCTGCTGAGGTAAGTTTTTGATTAATCGTTAATCGATATCAAACGTGGTCACACATGAAAGAGTTGTATGGAGCTTTTATCGATAAAAGTCCAAACTTTTTTTTGGGAAAATGTCAATTGGTCCTAAAATGGCTAGAAGTGACCTAGGCCAGAAACTTAAATAGCAGCCCACGTATTTTATAACCTATTTTAAAGGAAGTCGGTCGACTATACATCTGTTTCAAGAAGCTCCTGGTTCTTTCATTATTATTCTTTATGTTTTAAAAAAGTGACCTGATTTTTTGTTGTATTTTAACAACACCAACTTTCAATAGGACAGGGCCTTCGTGGACTAAACTGCGATCAATCTCATAGCCTGCTATTGTACATGGATAGACTACGCTTATTAAGTCTACTGTCTCTGCAGGATGGTAGGGTACTCTTTGTACCTTCGGTAAAAAGTATGGTAAACTAACACTAAACAAATTGTTAAGTATTTGCCCTATGATGATGAGGATATATTATACAAATTATTGTATAAAATTAAGTTTTATTATTTTATTGTAAAAAAAATAAACTTAAATGTTTGTTAAAATTTTTTTTTATATATATAAATTATTTTCTATTCAGTAAAAAAAATTTAAAAATATTTGTTATGTCGTTCTTTTGATGATAAAAGTTTTACCAGTTACGATCCCTGTCTTTCTACCATTTGCAAGCCAAACATTCTCATATGTCACTTAACAAATTCAATTGGTTTTTTTGTTGTTGTTTTTAGAACAACAATCAAATAAATTTCCTAGTTATTCCCTCAAGAAGTTATCTGTCTATATATGTATCTAATGGTATCTATCCACAACGTTCAATTGCCAGTAACGTGTGTCCTTTGCTTTTATTTTTAGCACGAAAGAATTTGCTGAACTTGTGTGTAAATATTGATTACGTGCATATCACGTACGCCACTTGAGCGCTAAGATTTTTTTTTTCTGCACAGCAGAAAGTAGGCTGGTGGGCTGTGCCTGAGCTCTATGCGACGTGTACAGGAGAGTGTGGAGAGTTAAGGAACTTGAGCTTTGCTCGCTCCCTTGTTGTCGTCCTTGTGCTAGTTTTCAAGTTGCCGCCTGCTGCCTTTTTCGCTGACGACTGGCTTTTTGGCTGACTTGACTGGCTTGGGGAAAATTGAAAGTCCTTTTCTCTGCTGGGTTACGAAAACATTTAACGTAATGTCGAGACACGTGCTCCAACCATCAATTGAGCTGTTGTTGTTGCCCATTTATTTACCTAGCTGTGTCGTGTGTTTGTGTGTTTGTGTGTATGTGTTTTAAGTGCTAATTGGGTTAGTCCTGGACAACAAAACTTCACTTCCTTCAATATGTAATTGTTCTATCTTTGCCGTTGCCTGCTGATTAATTTTTAAAATTACTTAATGGCTAATGCCACTAATTATATGAAAGTGTATCCAAGTGATGCTCGTGGGGAAGCACACCCACTGCAAGTGCAAAATGAAGAAAAAACAGGAAAACTTAAGTTTCCTTCCTTTATCCGACGTTCGTTCGTTTTTCGGAATGGCTAATTAAAGTTTTAAGTGCTTAGCTGAAACATCTAAAGAGCTCAACTAAATGTTGGCAAACAGCCTTGACAGCAGCTGCCAGATGTTTGGCCAATTTTTTCCCCGTCTTACCGTTGAAGCATGAAAGTTTTCGTTTTTTGGGCTAATTAGGTTTTTACCCATGAGCACAAGAAAAATGATTTTAAAGCATGCCATATTAGTTGGGATAAGTTTTGAAGTATTTTGTTAAATTTAATATTTAGGGTATTCACGAGAACTTGCTTAATAGATAACCTGTTAAAAAATGAAATCTCCAACAACAAAATGTACTACCGAAAAATAAGCTGACATCACCAGCCTAGAGCTGGGTCATGTGGTTGCCTGGTTAAAATTCAAACACTTCAAACAGTGTGTACCTATTAGGTGCCAGAATTGTAATATTTTGACGATAAAGCGCCACTATTTTATAAAGCACACTAAGCTGGCACTTCGACCTTGGTAACAATGGTGTAGAGGTTAAGGTGTGAGACTGGAAGTCAACAAAACCTGAGTTCAAATTACGGTAAGGTCTTTAATTTTTTTTTTTGTTCTTTAAGAACCTTTTAACGATTGCAATTACATAAAATGCAATCACATATTATTTCAAGCCATTATCTTTTAGTATATTTTAAATTTACGTAACATAAATTTTTTTCAATATAGTTGGCTCTGATTTATTGAGTTTTAATAATCAAGAAATTTACTCAAAAGTGTGTTCACGACAGATGAAGATTAAATATTATTTTTCAATGGGGTTTCAAATAAGCAAGTTGTCGTGAATACCCTAATTATATTTTCGATAAATCAATATACTAATTTATTATTTTCTTATCTTTATTTGCAGGTAAATTATATGGAAGTCATCTGGGGAAATTAATATTTCTTATTGCCAGAACAAAGCGATGTGGCAATAATAATGTGAGAATTATGTTTAAGCAAATCATAAATCAAAATTCAAGAAAAAAGTAAGACCAAATATTTTATTTAAATAAAATCGAATCGCAGAATTTTTTTTCTTCTCAAAATCGGGAGACTATTTCTACCATTAAGCCAATCGGTCGTACAATGGGGCTTCTTCTTGTTTTCAATGATAGCGTTCTTAAAATCTGAAATTTCGAATATTTAACGCTTTCAAACAGATATGCAATAGTTTTTCAACATCGGGATGACTATACCTTATAGCGGCCACAGCACCGATTTGTCAGAAAATGAGAATTAGTGAGAAAAACTTGTTATATTCAATGTTAGCGTTCGTAAAGTTAGCGATTATCATTATTATATGCTTTCAAAAAGCTCTGGCCAAATTTGATTAAAATCGGTTACCTATATCCTATATAAAATCATCCATGATTGAATTTTTTTTGCAATCTAGAAAAACTTGATTGTACACTCAAAGAAAAAATCGAGCAGATCGTGCTTGATATCAAGCAGATTTCGTGTCCGAAGTTCGGCAAGACAGAATTTTCTTGGATTCAAGAAGAAAATACTGAAATCAAGCATGAATTTTCAAGCTCGATTTTTTTTGTTCGCTCTTCGCAATGCGAACGCATCACCTCCCTTGCCCCCAAACTCAAAATCGAGCGTACAAGTCTTCTCGATTTCAAGCAGATTTCTTCTTGAAAATTCAAGACGAAAAAAACTAAATTGAAGCGGATTTCAGTCTTGCCTAATCGTGCTAGATTTCTCTGGGTGTAATACCTAATACTACAATCAGAAAAAAAACGAATTCCGGCGTTCTAGAACAAACGGGCTAGAATTTATACCGTTTTGTTCTTAAAAATTGTTGTAGTTAAAATAAGTACGAATCAGTCTTAGTTTTCAAGTTTCAAAATTCCCGTTTTTGCAAATATAGGTGGATTTACTGAAAACATCTAGATGGACTTCGTAGCAATCTACTTCATCCTCGTGGATTTGAAAACCGTGTACATTGTTTTGCTTGGTAGGTATTTTTATGCCTGTTCACAAACGGTCACTCTGAAAATGTACAAAACCAGCAAACATGCAAAATGTAGATGGATTTCGAAATCCACCTGGATTTACCAAAACGGGAACATGAGAAAACGGCCCTAAATGTTTCTAAAATGAGATCAAAATTCTTAAATCAAGCACGAAATACTTAAATCTAAAATTTTCTGTACTCAAACGTTCTAAAACGAACGGGATAGAATTTATTTCGTTTTGTACCTATAATATTAGGTACGAAAAAAAAAGATCATATCATTTAATTGATATATGTTTTTTCATATCTTATAAATCGATCATATGTAATAATAATATTGATTGTGAAAAATATAAGGTGGGTGTCACTGTTGGACGTCATTCCATTCGTGTAAAGTGCAGTCGGGTTCGATTAACAAGGTAATGTTTTTAACTAACAAAATTTTAATTTCTTTGCCTTTCCAACGGTATTAATACATAACTTAACTAATTTTTTTTTATTAAAAAATTAAACTTCTTTGTATGATCGAAAATATCAGTTTGATATTTTCGAACAAGTCAATTTCATCTGATTATCGGCTTTTTTTTTTGATATGAAAAATGTCATATTGAGTCCAGATCATATCATTTTTTTTTTTTCTGTGTATCAATCAATCTAATAAGACCAAATCGTTCTAAGAATAAGGTTTACATAATGTATAATGTATCCCGAATTGGACTAAAATCAAGTATCTAGGGATTTAAAAAATCGTACTTTTCGTTTATATATCGGCTTACTATTGTCACCGTTTGAACTTGATTAAAGTACAATATTCTCTGGTTTTTTTTTCTGAGTTGAAGAATTATATTCTCAAAAATAAGATATATAATACCTCTCTGTGTTTTTATTTTGAAGAAAAACTAGTACATTAAAAATAATATAATATTAATTGACTGTTGAAAAATTAAAATCAAGAATTGGTTGACTATAAATTGAAATATTTTTATTTTGTAAAAAAAAAATGTTTGGGAATGTATTGTGAAAAAAAACAAACAATATACACATCAGTGTAAAAAAAGTCCTTGCTCAGAAGTAGACTCGAACCCACAACCCTCAGCTAGCTTCTTCTTCTCGGTTTTAATTGATTTCTCAATTAACAATTTCATTGAAATATTCTAATTAAATCAATGAAGTAAGAAAACACAACAATTACTACAGTTTCTTCTAGTGCAAACTGATTAACAACAACATTTGGCAATAATGATCATCACATTTATTAGCACTCAGTCAAAATTATCTGCAGTCAAGCGAATCCTTTTTGAACTCAGTCAAGTAGCTGGGAACCAAATCGACAAACATAAATTTAAATGCGGTAGCCTAGCACACACCCAACCGAAAATCCTTGTCAAAACAAATGAAATGCAACTGCAATATTGTAAGCTACAGCTGCTGCTTGCTGCTGCATCCACCGCTACCACCGGCAACTGCGACAGTATCTGGTCCTTTGGTGGTTGCTTAGGTCGGTCCTTTGGCAACACTTTACACACTGGCACACCATAATCAGGACAAGTGTCCTGGGTGCACAGGCTGCATGTGCATTATTATTATTATTATTTTATATGCATTTTAAGTGCACTGAGAAAAACAAACCCTACACAACTTTTTTTTATTTGTGTTAAGATAAAATTTGAGTCCGTTTTTTTATTTAATACAAAACAAAAAATATTAGTGCGATATTTCCAAATTATGTCTCATTTTGTCCCAGTGTAACTCTGCTTACATTATGCTATTTGGCTCAACTCATGCAAAGATTCACGTCCTGCCTGGCCTCAATGTGTGTCGTCTGCTGCAAGGAAATCTCTCCTCCATTCCAAATGGGTTGGAACTTAGCCTTGAGCTAAAGTTGAGAGCGTTTGCCCCCATGATTTATGCACGTGTTTAGTGTGAAAAATTTACATTAAAAGCCCAAAAGAAGCGAAAGTGTTGCTGCTGTGGCTAGCCGAGAGAATTCCTCATAGAAATATGCTGTGCGTTGGGCACAATGCCAGCAGCGAGTCAGTCGGAGGCGCACAGGAAGTGAAAGTATGTTAGGTGACGAGCTCATGTGTTGCTCTCGCGCCAGTATTGGGGTCACTGGTCATTATCAAGATGTTGTAAAAGAAATGCCATAAAATGTCCTGCCAGCTAGCTACCTACACACACTAGAGCTTCCTTCTCTTCATCGTCGTAGTCATTTGATATGCAAGGCAGATAAAGGCCAACGCGCATTCAACACTAACTTCTCCTTTTTGCTTACAAAAAAAGAAAGAAACTAACTAACAATACGGGGATAGTTTAATGGCAAAGCGCAAACAGTTGAGTAAGCAAATTTTCCATGTGCAAAAAGAGAAGAAGAATGTTTTTTTTTTATACTTTAGATGCTAATTTTTTCGTTTCCTTTTAATAGATGGAAATTAAAAGTGTAATGGGAAGTACTTAAAATGGAAAGCCTATTAAATTTGTATTAAGTATATCCATTTTTAACAGTCCTTAAACTTAGCTTCCAAACTCAGACAATTAAAAAGAAAAACTCATTTGAAATGCTAAAGGAATCTTTTTAAACAACTATGAACCGATTAATACTCGGATAAACTATAACTTATTATACACTTGAAAAGTGTATATTAATTTTGCCCAGAAGTTTGTAACGCATAGAAATATTTATTTCCGACCATATAAACGATATATATTCTTGATCAGGACGACGAGCTGAGTTCAATTCCGTTTGTCCGTCCGTCCGTCTGTCTGTCCGTCTGTCTGTCTGTCCGTCTGTCTGTCTGTTTCTACGCGAACTAGTCCCTCAGTTTTAAAGCTATCGAAATTTTGCACAGAGTCTTCTTTTTACTGCACGCAACTAATATGTCGGAACCGGCCGGATCGGATGACTATATCATATAGCTGCCATAGGAACGATCGGTCGGAAAATAAGTTTTAGTAAGAAAAACTTTTTTGTTTTCCATCGTAGCGTCCCTTATCTTGGTATATATTAGTTTTATATGTTTCCACATAATTCTGGAAAAATGTATCAAAATCGGATCACTGTAGCATATAGCTGCCATAGAAACGGTCGGTCAAAAAACTACTTCTAGTGAGAAAAACTTTTTTGTTTTCTATCGTAGCGTCCCCAATCTTGGTATATATTAGTTTTTTATGCTTTCTCATAATTTCGAAAAAATTTATCAAAATTGGATGACTATAGCATATAGCTGCCATAGGACCGATCGGTCGGAAAATCTGTTTTACTAAGAAAAGATGTTTTTTATGGTGTCAAATTTTTATTATCAATGATTTAAAAAATTTAAATATCTGATATCTATATCCTATATATATTTTACCGGTTTAAACAGTTGGAGTAAACTTTTTCAAGTGTATTAAAACTTCGGCGCAGACGAAGTTAGCTTTGCCTTCTCGTTAATGATACAATTTTGACAATATATTTAAATGTACCTAAGAATAACTCATGAAGTTATTCGACTTAAACAGATCAGAGGCCCAAAGCCAATCATTTCTGAATCTCTTGGGTAAAGTTACATACACATTATATTGGAGCGGATAACTCACGCTCTGAAAGAGCAACAGTTGAATTGGTGAATCTATAGGATATCCAGGCAGACAAACTTAGTCAAGATTTACACGATGAAGCAAACTTCATGAAGTTTTCTTAGTAGGCGAGAGATTTTAGTGTATTTCTTAACTATTCCTTTAATAGGTCTGAAAAAATCCCCCTCATTTTCACGCCTACTTAGAAAACTTCATGAAGTTTACTTCATCGTGTAAATCCCGACTAAGACAGTTTATTCGTAAAGCCGGTCAATGCCAGAGCAGATACGAAATAATCTTATTAAAATCAAGAATACAATACTTTATGACAGCATTGGACCATACCCACATAACGCTGTGGACTATGTATCCTTTCTATGCATTTTGGAATGCCGGTTTTTCCAATTTTGGAACTCAATATAGATGCCAATGCGATGGTAGACCTGCTTGAGAATAGAAACTAAGCAACGGTAGAAGTGCCAGCACTACCAGCGCCACCAACTCTACCAGCTAGGCACCCACAACTTATAAGGAGCCGACTTCTACGATCAATCTCATACGATCAAAAAAGGATGCCGGCACCTCAAACCATGACATGGAAGGATGTCAGCGAGTGACAGATGCGGCCAGTACTGCCCAGGGGGCAGCTTCCAACATGTCTGTCTCGAAGGCTGCACAGAAAAAAAAATCAATTTGAAACGGTAATGAAAACAGGGCAAGCTTGGATATTCTTAAGCCGAGCTGAAAAAGATTGATTTCATCTCACTTTCATTATTCCTGAAAAGATTACATATATCTCGCTGCAATCTCAAATAAATTAAATTAATCCCAATATGGGTACTTAATTTAATCCCAAAACAGGATCGCTTCAAGAATGTTTGAGATAAAAAAAAATCATCTGGGAATTTCAATCCAAGGATTGGTGGGTTTGGACTCGGAGTAGGCCACATTTCCTTGAATTGAGAATGGATGCCTTAAACTCTTCTCTCCACAATTGCTGGATATTCTTGTCTGCTTTCCCTCAAACCCCCCACCATTAAAGTCCATGGGACAAAATCTTACACTTTACACATTTCAAGACCCACTGTTACATTGCACAGTGGTGCGGCTGCCGGTCATAAGTCCAATTTTTCAATAGTTCTGGATTAAAAGTTTTTTTTTTGCACCTCATTTCTCGAATATTTAAACTACATTTTCTCAAAATATTAACTAGTTTGAATCACGTTCACATATAAATTTTTAACCTTATAAATAAAAACTGGCATAATGCCTCTGAAAAAAAATGTATGTAAATTTTTTTGATCATTACAAAAATTTTTCCGATAAAATTTTGTTTATCAATATGACTTGTTGTATTGATGGGATTCTTATTTAATGAGCAAAATTGTGTGTTTTTTAGAATCGAATATTTTTAGCCTTCCAAAAGCTTCCAACGAGAGACCAAATAGGTAGTACTAGTACATATCTGTTCTTCCAATTCGAATCACTTGCAGAAAATTGCATTTTTCCGAAAAAGCTAGTTTTATGCTGGAACCAGTGGAACCTTTTAATCAATTTTGAAGTTAAAAATATTTGAAAAATAAAATATTAGCATTTTTAAAATAAAAAAAAAAAATGTTAATTTATATTATAATTTTTTTTTTTAAATTAAAAAAAAAAGTGGAGCTTAAAATACCGTAAGCCTCCACATGGTGCTCTCTGGATCATGGAAAATGTAATAACAAAATAGAATCCTAAAAAAATTCTTAAGTTAAAAAAATTAAAAATAAATTTAAATTCAAAATTTTTTTTTTGAATTTTAAAAAAATTTAATTTTTTAAAACTACCGTTAACCTCCAGGTGCTGCTCTCTAGATCATGAAAAATATAATAACATATTCACCAGCTATTGACGAATGTAAGAAAAAGTTACAAACCGTAAACATCTCAAAATTTATTAATATTTTTTAAATTTTTAGGTCATATTGAATCCGCCATATAGTATTATGTAAATTAAAGGCCAGATTCAAAATTAGCGACACCAAAAACCGCTTAATACCAAGCTTCTTAAAAAATAAGTAATCTTTTTCAAATTTTGACCGTCATATTGGAGCCGCCATTTTGAATTCTGAAATTTTAACTTCATATTCGTAATAAGCGAAGTTCGACGCTCACTGCTCTGCTCTCTCTGCTTTTTTATAAACACGTGATCTCAAAAAGCATGAATTATTGTGCACAATATCTTGAAAAACTAGCTTGAATTTTCAAGCCCATGACGGGATTAAACTTCGAATAAAAAGATTAAATTTATCTCCCCGTTTTTATACACTTGAAAAGTGTATATTAATTTTGCCCAGAAGTTTGTAACGCATAGAAATATTAAATTCCGACCCCATAACCTATATATATTCTTGATCAGGACGACGAGCTGAGTTCATTTCCGCTTGTCCGTCTGTCCGTCTGTCTGTCCGTCTGTCCGTCTGTCTGTCTGTCTGTTTCTACGCAAACTAGTCCCTCAGTTTTAAAGCTATCGAGCTGAAATTTTGCACAGAATCTTCTTTTTACTGCACGCAACTAATATGTCGGAACCGGCCGGATCTGATGACTATATCATATAGCTGTCATAGGAACGATCGGTCGAAAAATAAGTCTTTGTAAGAAAAACTTTTTTGATTTCCATCGTAGCGTCACCAATCGTAGTATATATTAGTTTTATATGTTTCCCCACAATTCGGAAAAAATTGATCAAAATCGGATGACTATAGCATATAGCTGCCATAGAAACGGACGGTCAAAAAACTACTTCTAGTGAGAAAAACTTTTTTGTTTTCCATCGTAGCGTCTCCAATCTTAATATATATTAGTTTTATATGCTTTGACACAATTCGGAAAAAATTTATCAAAATCGGATGACTATAGCATATAGCTGCCATATAAACGGTCGGTCAAAAAAATACTTCTAATGAGAAAAACTTTTTTGTTTTCTATCGTAGCGTCTCCAATCTTGGTATATATTAGTTTTATATTCTTTCACATAATTTCGAAAAAATTTATCAAAATCGGAGGACTATAGCATATAGCTGCCATTGGACCGATTGGACGGAAAATGTGTTTTACTAAGAAAAGTTTTTTTTATGGTATCAAATTTTTATTATCAATGATTTAAAAATTGTAAACATTTGATATCTTTATCCTATATATATTTTACCGGTTAAATCAGTTGGAGTAATTTTTTTCAAGTGTATTAGAACATCGGCACAGTCGAAGTTAGCTTTGCCTTCTCGTTTTTTTTCTATATGCAAATAAATGCGCTCGTTCAGCTACCGAATCTAAAAGAATTCCATCTGACAATGATGGGGAAATAAGCCAGCAGGGTCAAAATACCGAGCTGCTCAAAGGGAAAGTAATACAGCAGGAGAAAATTAAAGCCAATTTCCAAATAGAACACGTGATCATGCGACTGGCGATGAATCGCACTCATCTGAAAAACGAGAGGAGGAGAAAGTCCTGGATGTCTTTGAAAACCGTGAATAGCTAGCGGTCAACTATGGCCAAAAGATGCAGGACTATGACAAGGATTGATGTCTTTGTGGGATCTCCAAAAAAATAAATTATATCTCGCCGTTTATAAACAATGACAAGCAACGAGGCAAGGTGGGAGATTCACAATTTGTTTCCCAATAGAAAGACGGCAACAAGGAAGCGCCTAATATCATACTGGAGGGTATGGTAGATAATATCAGTACTTTGACCATGGTCAACTTGATGACACAAGGCAATAAGAAAGCATCAAATTTCCTTGCCTTCCAAAAAGATGCAGACGAAGACAATATTCCAATTCTATTCCGCACATAAACAGGAAAAGCCCCTTTTATATTTTTGTTTGCCCCTATTTCAGGCTTGGCTACTCATTGCCTGTAATTTATACTTCTATCAACAGTAGATCACTTTAGCCTATTCTTCTTGAATTCCAATTCCAACATTCTCTCTGGGCTAATGTGTGTGCACCATTTAAATCATTCCCCCTATTGACTTATTTAGCTTTCGCTGCCTTTCTGCACTTTTGGCATTCGCGCTAAAGAGGTGGCACGCCCTCGCTTCTCTTGCCCCCATCATCAGGCCTGGCGAAAGCATTGAAAGGAGGCGCAATAATTCTTTCCTCAGTGAGCAGTTTTTCTTCTACACATTTCACGCCCAGAAGCTGGCAATAAAATGCACCTCTCTCCTCCGAGAGGGTGAATGTGGGACACGCCCACACCCCCCTGACTATGGCCTTTCAATTTCAGTTGAACCTTTTTTGCATTGCAATTGTTGGGACTTTTTCTTGCTGCCTGGCCTCCGGCTGCAATTTACGCCTAGCAGTCTTTGGGGCTGAACAAATTTTCACTTTTCTTACATTTTTCACGCCTTGCCTTGCTTTTAAAAAAAACAAATTGCATAAACATTTGTTATTTTGGCTAAAGCGGCTTTTAGCTTGTTGTACGGGGTATTTATTTTCATACACCCACACACACACACACCGTGATATATTGAATGTATGTGTGTGTGTGGATGTGTACGCTCTGATATCCTTTTGCCAAAGGGAAATTGCATTTTTATAACCTCGTCGTCGTTGCTTTTGGGGTTTTAAGTCCGTTTTATACCTGTTGTTTATTTATAGCTTTTTCTTCGCTTTGCCTGCGAGTTTCTTCTACTTTTGGCTTTGTCTTTTGCAGCTGCTGCCTGTTTTTTCTTTTCCTTGAGGTTGTTTCTTTGTTTTGTTTTTATTCCATTTGCGCTTTAAATGAATTTTTCAAAATGGACGGCTCCGGCTCTTAACGATCTCGGAAGCCATGTGGGACTATTTGTTTGTTTGTGGGTGGAAAGGTAAAGAAAGGTATTTAAGGACAAATTTAATGGCATTTTAGTTGACAGTTGAAAGACGCGGCTGTTGCCTTTGGAGAACGTGGCGGAAGGGGATTTTAGCTCAAAAAGTAATGGCGCTCAAAAGTAGGCAATTATATTTTTTATGGCTTAAAAAATGATTTTTGAGGATGTGATACATTAAATGTTTTTAAACTTACTAAAATGCATTAAAAAGTTAATAAAAATGTGTGTGTGTTTTGGTTCTTGACGCAGGCTTAATTCTGTGTTTTTGCTAAAGTGAAATACGCGTTAGGAGTTTGTGCAGACATAAGGGGTCTCGGTGAATTAGGCGGACGCCTTGATGGTATCGGGAACTCAAACTATCGCCCATTCCTCTATTTCAGAAAAGAGATGAGATACACGACAAAATATTTGCAGTGTATTTTTATCATTGCTGCAAACCGTTCCGGAACCGAACCTTTCAGAACCGGGAACCGAACCCCATTGGAAATAATTACAAGAGCCCGAACCTAACCCTGTTTTCTTATTGATGGGGTTCGGTTCTAAAAATAAAATTGCAAGCAAAGAATTTATTTTTGCACTTTGATGTTAAAAAATATTTCATAATTATGAACAAAAATGTATCCATTCATATGCCCGTAGCGGCACTTTTTTCAGTCCGCAACAAAAGAATGGATAATACAACCTCAAGCAAGGGAATTCAATTTGCAGCTGAAACCGCATTTCTGGGAATTATTTTTTTCCTAGGGAGATGCCATGGCACGGTGAATATAAGGGAAAGTTGCATTCTTGGAAGATATAGCTGTACAATGTTTGATAGTCTAGTCAATCTAGACCGAGTATGTGCTTGACTTTCAAGGCATTTATAGGACATCAGGCAGCAGTTTATAAGGCATATCGTCCTCGAATTCTATTTACAAACGTACGTACAGGCCGAAACTAAAATAATTGCACCTTTAGATAAAAACAATTTTTAAAATAAATATTAATAAAATCAATAAAATTCTTGAAGATCCAATCTTATTTAATTAAAAGAAATTATTTAGATTTCACGGAATAAAAATCATTGTTTTATTTAAAAATTAATTTAAAAAAAATTGTCGACGGTTCTCTTCTTTTTTTTTTGGTTATTAATTATGTACATAAATATATAAAATGCAATCTGGAACCCAAACCGGAACCCCGGTTCTCAATTTGAAGGGATCCGGTTGTGGATCCGAACCCCTAGCGTTGGGTAAGGGTTCGAACCCCGAACCAAACCCTTGCCAAAATTGGAGGCGTTTGCAGCCCGGAATTTTATAAAAGTGTGAGGCCGAGCCACACGAAATGACAAGAATCACACGTCAGCTTAATTTTGACTCAATGGGCGCCTACAGCAGAGAAGCTTTTAAACTACTTTTATTATTTAGCATACTTTTAAGGGGTCTTGATAAATTGACATTTCGAAAAGCTCTATGAAAATATCATATTAAACACAAGATGAAAAGTAGTTTAGGAGGGCGGAAGGTGGGCTGCTATTTTGCATAAGGATCGTTACACGCTTCAAGGTCCATGCTGCAAGTGCTTTAAAAAATTAGACGAGTTTAGCTGTGCCTGCTCAATTTGTTTTATCTTTTTCAATCGTTTTTATACACTTGAAAAGTGTACACCGAGAAAAAAATCCGTTCTAAAAGTACCAAAATCATGAACATCCGTTGACGAAAGTCTATCATGCACGTTTGTTCTCAAATCATGAACATTGGGGTACGATTTTCATGAACATTTTGTTCTCACTGTGGATTTTTTGGGCTTGTTTCGTGAACATTTTGTGCTTGTTTTATGAACTGTTTGGGCATGTTTCATGAACATTTTGTTCTCATTTAAAAAAAAAAATTTGTTTAATTTAGTAACACAGCAATCATCGGGAAAGGTGTGATATGGATGATATGATTGGTGGTATAAAGCAGTTGTCAGCCCCATCCACACCACAAGTCTTACAACGGTTTTTGGGATCCCTTCACTCCTCTAATAGGGTGGCTCTCTCCTCCTCCTCTCCTCTCTGCTGTTCACGCACCCCACAAAAACCTTACCAGAAAATCTTGTATTCCCTCTTTGATTTATTTATTTCTTTTTGAAGAACAAAGAAAAAACGATGAGTGTTAATAGTTAGCTATTTGCTCCGTCTGGGATTCGAACTAGGGACCATTACCTTGCACTCAAACGCACAAACGGATCTGCATCTTAGCGCCCTGTACACACTTTCGTTGCTACATGTCTAAGATGCTACTTATATTTGTTGTACGATGGTTGAGTTGAGTTAAAAATTCATGAACGGAAAAATAGAACGAAATCATGAACATTTGGTCATGATTTTAGAACGTCATATTTTTCTTTGTGTATATTAATTTTGCCCAGAAGTTTGTAACGCATAGAAATATTCATTTCCGACCACATAAACTGTATATAATCTTGATCAGGACGACGAGCTGAGTTCAATTCCGTCTGTCCGTCCGTCAGTCTGTCCGTCTGTCTGTCTGTTTCTACGCGAACTAGTCCATCAGTTTTAAAGCTATCGAGCTGCACAGAGTCTTCTTTTTACTGCACGCAACTCATATGTCGGAACTGGCCGGATCGGATGACTAAATCATATAGCTACCATTGGAACGATCGGTCAGAAAATAAGTTTTAGTGAGAAAAACTTTTTTGTTTTCCATCGTAGCCACACTAATCTTGGTATATGTTAGTTTTATATTTTTCCACATAATTCTGAAAAAATGTATCAAAATCGGATTACTATATTATATAGCTCCCATAGAAACGGTCGGTCAAAAAACTAGTTCTAGTGAGAAAAACTTTTTTTTCTATCGTAGCGTCCCCAATCTTGGTATATATAAGTCTTATATGTTTTCACATAATTTTGAAAAAATTTATTAAAATCGGATGACTATAGCATATAGCTGCCATAGGACCGATCGGTCGGAAAATGTGTTTTACTAAGAAAAGTTTTTTTTATGGATTCAAATTTTTGTTATCAATTATTAAAAAAAATATAAATATTTGAAATCTATATCCTATATATATTTTTCCTGTTAAATCAGTTGGAGTAAAGTTTTTCATGTGTATTAAAACTTCGGCACAGTCGATGTTAGCTTTGCCTTCTCGTTTTTAATGCAATTACCAAATTAATCAAATATATTTTTTTCTTTTTCTTGCAGGTAAACTTTAAGATATTTACTGGAGACACAAATAAAGCACTGAAAATCTGGTTTGAAAATTTTAGAATAGAAAATTAATTGTATTTATTACAAATTCAAAATAAATGGTTTGTAGGCATAAAATTAAAAAAAATACTTACAATCTTATTATTAAAGGTCAAATTAAATTAAATTGGAAGTAAATAGCTTTTCATACATTTTTTCTTGTAAGACCTTACATTGTCGGCAGATTAGATTATAATAAGTTGCTGTCAATTTAAGTAAGTGACATATAGAAGGTGGCATCTCAGACCCTATAAAACATAGTTTGTCACCAATTGCGCCTGACGGATGTACAAATGCGGCAAGCAAGCAAATCAGCATAGCCAATCAGTCGCTGGCCAGAGTGTGATGAAGTAGGTCAAAGCCGATTTGCGTCGCATCATATACGCACATTTCTGCCACAATTTTGTAAAAAGATTATTCGGTTATACAGATTTAAACAGCAATCAGCATTGTTAATCGATCTACCAAGATTGGTAACGATCTGATGAACGTTAGTGGAGTTTAGTAGGGCTATCTAGAAATATGTCCATTTAATTGACCTAATGTGGTTCTCTTAACTTCACAGCGACTGGCTTCTATCGAAATCTGTCAATATTTTAAGCAATTACTGTGTGGCTCGGGTTTTTGCGTGATTGTAGCAAAAAAGCACTTCCCAGTTGCGGTACCTTGTAATTATTTCATATTTTTTAATATTTTTGGAATATTTTAGTTGCGTTGCTTTTACTGACCATATCTTTAGATGCGATATCTAAATGGATTTCTGAAATAGATCACTAGATTCTGGCGACAGACTTAAGAAGGGACAAAGAGTTGTGATTTTGTTAATATTAAATTCGAGTCGTGATATTTTTTAACTATCTATCACGTGTGCATAGTCCAAAGGCTGTGCGCATTGTTGTTGTAGCTTTTTTAATTTTTTTTCTGTGTCTGTCTCACTATGTTATATGCTCGCTTGATTAAAATATGGAGTGCTGGTTTTTGTTTCTCTTACTTGTGTGCGTAGTATGTGTCTGCTTTAAGCCTTTATAACCCTAATTGCATTCTTTAAAAGAAAAATTTAATCATATTTTAAACTGGCTCAAATAGTTTGATTACAAATATTTTAAATGCAATTTCCCCCCCACTTTTACTTTGCAATTTGAAATATTTCTGTAATTCATATTGCAAAACACTGCCACGAACATTCTGCCAGTTTTAATTTAACTTTCAACCTTTTACCACCTTCTCGGGCATCAACAACAATGCGTATTTTCCAACACTGTCAAGCCACACTCTCAACTATGTCTGATTCTGTCGAGCGTATCAGAAGCACAAAAAATGCCATCACTGCGCTCGGCCATAGTTTCGAAAATAAACAAAAGTTTCTACTTTTATTCTATATATTTTTTCCTCTTGTGTTTTCGTCCCGCCTGACAATTCATGTGCTCCCTGTTGTTGCTGCAGCTCTGTCATTTCGCTGTTTATTCCGAGAGGGAACCAAAAAAAAATGGACAAAAAACTTTTTTCCAGTTATTTTCTTGCCGTGCTGATTTGTGCTCTCCTCTGGCTGTTTACTGCTGAGTGAATATTTCAGCTTTTTAATATATACATACATTTTTTTCCTGTTCAATGGCAAGAACTTGCAGTTTGGCATGCGTCTCTCGTCTACGCTGTTGAGAAGGATTGCGTATGTTCAACATTTTGTTGCATGTCACATTGTTGCCTGCCTGCCTGCCTGACTGCCCCGATATGCCTGCAACATAGTTGAGTGAGCCGAATGAGGGGAGAGGACAATGCCTCTTTGTTTTTCACTACAAATGTTGCAGCGTGCAACTATTAAATAGTTTTGCAAGCAGCCTGTCTCAAGTTTTTGGCCCTCGGTTCGCCCACAAGCAAACTTTTCCGATTTTTGTGCCACTTAAATGGAGAACATAGAAAAAAATACAAGAAGAAAAACAACAAGTAAGAGTCGATGCATTTGAGGTTCTGAAAGGGGTAGGAAATGCAGATTTTGCTTTGTATAATGTGGATACGGTCTGAGAAGTGCTCCTCTGTACAATTAATTGCTCGAAAACCTCTAGTGCAGAAGAAGTCTTCTGGAGAAATACAAACGTTGTTAGATTGACCGTCCTTACATCTTTATCTTATTTTTTATTTTTTTTAAATTTATATATAGAGTAGTTATACATAATTCATTTGCAAAATGAATCCAGAATCAAAAAGCATTTTTCGGACAAGATAGATTTGCCTTATTTGTGTGCTCTATAAAGCAACAGCATCTATAAAAAAAGTAATCGAAGAACTTACCTTTCTTCTTTCTTGTAATATTATATTAAGCCAAAGCACAACAAATTTAAAAAAAAAATCCATCGCTGCATGCAAATATTCACACGCTCGTTACTCATACGCCGCGTTGTCTGCTTAGGTAAATATTGTTAGATATTGTTTATACATTATCTGTTTCCATTTGGAGGATTACATGCTGAAGCAAATAAGCTGTATATTGCTTATTAATGTGCACGCTATAATTTGCCAGCACAAACCCAATCAATTGTGAACTCCCTTCCATCATATGAGAGAGATAAACTGTTTATAATGTTAATAAATAAGAAATTAGGTAAACATACTGGATTGGATTTCTACCTGTCAACATTGACAATATGCTTGAAATTAACAAACAACATAATTGTTTTCATATTCGAGTTTGTTTGCCAAAGTCTCGAGTAGATTTTGGGATTTAGTTGAGCGCTGCATAAGTGGAAGTGGGTGTAGTCTGGTGCTGTGGCTATGTAGCTCATTAAAATTTGGATTTAACATTTGAAGTTGTAGACAATGTTGTGGGTATGCAAGGATAAGAGCATAAAGAGGATCTACTGTTAGTTAATTGAAGTGGAAATTATTTGGGGATAGAGGAAAATGGTAGATTTTACTTGGAAGAAAAATTTAGAAAAACAAAAAGTGTCAATTAAAAGTGTAAATATAAAATTTTAAGTACAGGATATTTGAGGTCAGAATAGTCCCTAATACAGCTCGATAAAACAAGTATTTGTTTAACATGTTTCTTCATTAAAATCAAATGGGTCCTTCAAAACAAGTACAAAATTTTACACTATTAACGCTTTGCTTTCAAAACGAATAACTGAAAAGACCAAAAATATATTTAAAAAGAATTTTATATAAATATTTGGAATAGGTTTATTTTGTTATATTCTCTCCTGTCATAATACTACTAATTCTCCATTATTTGCTCCCACTTTGATTTGACTTAAAACCTCATACATGAAATCCAACTACATTATCTAAATCCAATGTATATCTGCATTATACAGTCAAAGTGTCAACTGTGTGTTCCACTCAAAAGCATAGAGAACAGTTGCAAAGAGCAACCATAACGCCATCCAGACATTACGACAGACGCTTCACAAACAGCAAAGCTGACGCTGAAGTGACGCACTGTCAGATAGACGCAACAAACCAGTCCACCAGCTAACCCAGCCACCCACCTACAGGCCCATCCAACTGTCGTTTGAAAATGTGTCATGTATAAATACCCAGATATGTATGTTTTACTGTTTTTTCTTTTTTTTACCATAACATAAACATAAATTCATAATGCCAAAGTGGATGGCAGTGCCAGCGTTGTAAAACATAAATTCATAATTTATATTTGCATTTTAGCAAATGCAACAAACATTACAGCAAAAAAAAAAGAGTGGGATAGCGAGAGAAGCCACCCAGCTGTCCAGCTGTTGGACAGTGTTAAATACATTTTGTAACAAACACTCGCCGCAGAGCTTTGTTTTATGTATTTTTATGACAGTCTAAAAACGATGCTTTTTATTTACCCAGTATTTGAGAGAATTCAGTGGATACTTTGGGTTTAATGGATAACTTTTATAAGCTGCTTATAAAATTTGAACAATAGCTTGTACAACATTTTTGGAAAAGTAAAAAAAAAATATATAGCATACTTTTTTGGGCTAAAACAAATAGTTTCTTTTTTATTTTTGTAATTATTTGCTAGTTTTGTAATAATTTTTTTGTAACTATTTTAAATTTATGCAATTATTTTATATTTTCTAATAATTTTTTAATTTTTGTAATTACTTTTAATTTTTTTTTTTTAATTTTTATAATTTTTTTTATTTTTGTAAAAACTCTTTTATAATTATTTTTATAATTACAATACAATATAATTTTTTAAATTGTAATTATTTTTATTTTTTGTAATAATTTTTTATTTATGAAATTATTTTTTATTTTTGTAATTATTTGTTAGTTTTGTAATTATTTGTTATTTATGTAATTATTTTATAATTTTGAAATTATTTTTTATTTTTGTAATTATTTTGTATATTTGTAATTATTTTTTATTTTTGTAATTATTTTTAATTTATGTAACTATTTTATATTTTTCTAATAATTGATGTAATTTTTATAATTAATTTTAATTTTTTAATTTTTTGTAATAATTTTTACTTTATAATTATTTTTATTTTTGTAATATTTTTTTTTTTAATTATTTTTAATTTTCGTAATAATTTTATATATTGGAATTATTTTTTTAATTTTAGTAATATTTTTTTTTTTTTATATTATTTTTTATTTTTGTGCAATTATTTTTTATTTTTGTAATTATTTGTTATTTATGTAACTATTTTTTAATTTTGAAATTATTTTTGTAATCAAATTATATTTTGAATTATTTTTTATTTATGTAATTATTTGTTAATTTTGTAACTATTTGTAAGTTTAGTAATTATTTTTTATTTTTGTAATTATATTTTATTTTTATAATTTTATATTTTTGAAATAATTTTTTTATTTTTGTAATTATTTTTGATTTATGTTATTATTTTTTTTACTTATGTAATTATGATTTATTTTTGGAATTATTTTTAATTTTTTGTAATATTGTGAGAGCTGAGCCGACATTGTTGGGACAATTTGTGAATTTTTGGTGACAAAGAACATTTTACACAGGATGATGAATCTTTTTAGCTAAACAAAATTTTCATTTTTGCTTCTTATTCTAAGGTATCACATGTTCGAACCCTTGCCCAAAAAATGTTATTCAAAGTATCATTTTAAATGCTAGTTAGAAAGCGTTTGTGGAATATTGCACATATAATTAAATTGCACATATATGTGCATGCATATATTGTATATGTATGTATCATAAGTCTGACATTTTCCTCACTCTTTTGCCGCGTTTCGCTTGTGGGCAACATGAAAATTTAATCAATTATTTATGCATTCATTTGGTTTTCGCATAAAGTTTGTTTATAACTCTTTATATTGATTTAATTGCCGCAGATTCTCCAATCATTGCAATGAGATGGTGTGAGTAATTAATAAATAATTTCTGCTTGTACGTATTTCCCTCTCCCCTTTCCCGACCGACTTGATTATGATGTCTTTTAAATGAATGGCTTTTGGGCATCGTTGGTCAGCCGAGTGAATGCTGTGTTGTTGTTTATTAACTTGCTTGATTGGATCTTTAAATATTGTGAGGTTTGTTTAAATAGTTTGTGTGTGGTTCATTACACTTAAAGCTTTCTTTACTGATGATGGTCATGGGGTGGGGTGAAGTTATTAAGCTAATGAATATGTCATAATTTGGGAGGCTTTTAATTTTAATGAATTAAGTGAAGAATGTTGGATAAATACCATGTAATGTGTTATGTTATGCTTTGATGGATGTTACCTTATAGGGAAGGGGAACTTAAGATGCTGTTGCTGGGGATTACCTAAATGAGTGAATGTTATATGAGTTGGGGTGTATTAATAATAAAGTTGTAGGTAATTTATTATTCAGGAAGTAGCTAGTGGGGGAAGTCTTTAGGTTTTAAATTTGCCTTTAATAAAAAACAAATTCAGGGAATTTTTGGAACAATTGCTTAACAATTGTCGCACGTTTCTTATATTTCATATTTATTTTTATCAAATTTTAACGTTAAACAAATTAATAAGCTAATGAATTAGTGTGTTTTTTCTTTAGAAAGTTGAAACTCGTGAAGGGTAATTACGAAGTGTTATGTTCCAGCACATTTGGTTTTCACTCCCCTAAAGACTGAAATTGACACACTACACTTTTATCTTGATGAGACACTTCTGTTAAATAGGGAAAGAAAAGCCAAAGAATTAGGGTGTGACAGGAACAAAGTGAAGATAGATTTATCTTTTACAAAGTCTGTGAAAATTTATCCTTACTAGCCAAAGACCTGTCCTCTATTACACCGTATTCAGCGTATTGTTGAATATCAATTCTAGTTTTTCGGCTTACAAACTTAAAGCGAATTTACATAGGAAAACTTGTTAATGAACATTACTTATGTGGGTCCAAGTGATGTTGTTCCTGCATTTGAGTTGAGAAAATTAATCCATAAGGCACATTTCGTTGGGTTTGGAAAGGATACTCACGGACAAGCGCTGGATATTCTGTTAGCTTTCCCTCTTATTCCATGATCACTTTATACTCTTAAAGACCAACATCAGTTTGGTTTTAATTCAGTCTTCTGAAATACAAATAAAGAAATATAACATCTTGTTGATGTGAACCTTCTTTAATTTCGATGCGAAAGATTTTTTGGCAGGGGTAAAATAGAATTTTAAAATAACGCATAAAGCGTAACGCATGACGCATTACAGCTTTCCAATCGCCTGGCCAACCGTAGTAGGCCAATACAACTTTCTTCTTCTTTGGTGTATTTTCCAAAACTGAATTCCTACATTATCTTTCATCACTATTTATCAACACTGATTCCCAACACCGTGTTCCAACACTGATTTCCAACACAGTTTTCAACACTTTTTTCCAAAACTGTTTTCAACATTGATTACAATATCGTTTTCTAACACTGTTTTCGAACACTGCTTCTCAATGTTGTTTTTCAACACTGTTTTCCAACACTGTTTTCCAACACTGTTTTTCAACACTGTTTTCCAACACTGTTTTCCAACACTGTTTTCTAACACTGTTTTCCAAGCAGTCGCCTGGCTAACCATGGTATTTCCCACGGCACATATACTCTTTTCAAAGAACAATTTTTCACATCAAAGTCTCGGGAGTGTTTACCACTCTCACCCTTTTCGAGAGAGGACTTTTGCACTAAACACAAATTGAATCACATCTCAACGCTGCTCCATCGCACACGCTGCTCGACTTTAAGTTTTCTATTTAAATAAATAAAAATGTATTTTGAAAACGCGCAAATAAATATTTTTCCACTTTACACACCTAATTCCTCCATTTGATTTATCTTCCCCTCCCTCTACTCCATCATATCCAACCATTCACTCAGCTAAATTACATTTTCAACATTTTCGCTTGTCATTTTTAAATCCTGCTCTGTGAAACGATGGGGATTTGTGTATTTAACTACCATAGATAAATCAATATTTGTTTTGAATTTCAATGACCAACCAACCATTTGGGCACAATTTTTCGCTTTTGTGTTTGTTGCGCAATTAAAAATCGTTCCTGAAATCTGACTGACATTTTTTCCAAATGGAGGACATTTTTTACGCCTGGCTGCTAAGTTAAAATGTCAATAGGATGGCTGGATTTTGTTTTACATATCGCTCACAATACAATGACCCACATTGAGAGATATTTTTTAAACACAGCTCTGGCAAAAAAAAAAAGAAATGTCCTTCAATTATATTGTGCCTGCCTAGCGGCGGTAACAGACAGGGAGTAAGCCGGCTGACGTTGAGCAAGATTGGGGCGAAAAATGTGAAAGCGGAAAAAGGTCAGGGCAAGCGGGCGAAATATTTTATGTAACGGCATACATTTTTCATGTTATTTAAAGTTCATTAAAAATTTATGTCAGTCATGAGAGATGTGTTCCGTGGGGTGGATCTTGTATTTTTCAGCTAGCCACAGGCTGCTGGCTGGTAAGCAATTAGCAAAGTTTTGCAGTTCAATTGTGCCACAAATTTTGTTCTAGTTTTCGACAAATGCCTGTTGGAATGTCACCATCTTCCCTTGCTCCCCGCACAAACAACAACAACTAAATTAACTTTTACAGTACAGCTGTTGATACTTTTTGATTGCTATCACTGCACACAAAAATTTCTAAAAAATTTTTTTTGTGTGTTTTCTGTATGCAGCCAGTTGCCAACTTCAATGCAGATAACTTTTCCAATTTTCAGTCTTTTCCCCTCGGTTGAATTGTTGTTTTCAGGGTTTTGTTTGCAAATTTTTGTTGTTTCAATCTACAAGTCATTTAATTTGTGCATGTGAATTCATCTGCTGGGGTCTAGGTTTGTTATCAAATTAAAATATTCCAAAAAGTAAAAATTGAATTTTATGAAAGGTCGTCCTCACTGGTGCCTGTTTGGTATACCTGTAACTCGTTCGTGCGTATAGCAAACGGAAGAATGCATTTCCGACCCCATACAGTATTTATATACTCTTGATCAGCATCCATAAGCAACACCTAAATCTCAGAGACTATCTGAGGTATCACGGAAATCTCTAGTGATTTTCGTATAAACGATTGCACTTCAAACTAAAACTGGAATGTTAAAGAAATATGTCTGTTTACTAGATCAAATGAAGAAAGTTAAGCGATTTGAAACCGACTGTTTTCGTAGGGTTTACCTTCCATTTGACCAAGGTAGCGTACCAATTCTTGTCATTTCACATATAATGTAATTCAAGTTTGGTTCAAAATGCAGTAGTTTACAGAGATTTTCTGGACACTTCAGTATGAAACCTAGAGCAATCAAATTAAGAAAAAAGACTTTCGATTGCCTGATCGCAGTTCAAGTTTGTTTGATACGTTGCCCACTCCCGAAATAAAAAATGTGAAATATCTTAAATTTTACAGCTTTCGAGCTCTTATTTTGGATTGCCCAAACCGGACCATGAACTGAACCACTTACATTTTTGACTCCTCGAACCTGAACCCGAATCGGACCATTTATTTAACAAAAAGGTTCAGTTCACGATATTAAGTAATTTTCCATCGATAAAATACTTAATAAAACTTTAAATGACTGTACTTCGGATTACGAAACAGATAAGTAAAAAGGAATGAACAAACATACATTTTTGTAAAGGTCTTAAAACCGAAGACTTAGTACCAGTTCATCGAGCATTTACAACACTATAGTATGTTGCTTGTAATCTAAGAGCTAGACAAACATCATCAGGAAGATAAAATGCCAATAAACCCCATCTTAAACTATGTTGAATTAGGATAGATTAGAGAAATTGCTGCAGTTTCACCCAGCATTCCTAGACCATAAGGATTCGGCCCCTTGTAATGTGTCCAAAATGTGTGACTATGTGAAACTATATTTTGGAATCTTGGATGAAACCAGGTATATATCTAGGCGTAGTTGCAGCTGTTTCAGATTGTTTATGTACAGTGACGTCTTTTAGAAGATTCGAGTTGTTTTTCTCTTCATTGGATGAAGGCAGACGCAGACAAACGGGGAGACGGATTCTTTCTCTTCCTTGTCCCGTCGTCGCTGCCGGACAGTACCCTGCTATTGCCCTTAGACTCCATAGTTTTGTTGAGCGCTTTGCGCATCGAGTTGGCTATGTCTTACCATTTCTGGTTTGCTTTGAGCTCGAAGATATTTCGTAAAACGAGCCAGCACGTTGCCGTAGGCATACCTGCGTTCTTTCTCTGGTAGATTTTGGACTTCTCTGACATCTCTGAAAAGATTTTATTTTTTTTTTATTTATTTTTTATTTTATTTTATTGGTTTTCTAGCCCAGCGCGAAAAGGACATTGAAACTTATAAATTAATGCGCCAGTCAGTTTTTGCAATCGTTTTCTTGTATCGAATTGCAGAATATCGAGTCAAGCTTCTTAATTGCAGCCTGGCTTCCAGAAAAAATTATAAGGTCTGTTTTAAAAACTTCCTAATTTGCGACTTAAACTAAGCTAGTGATAAAAGTTACTAATTTAATTTTTTTCTTGAAACCAATTAAAAGTTTTAATTTAAAACGTTTAAACAAATCATAAAAACAAAATATTCTTTTTTTCAAGTGAACTAAACCTGGGGTTCAGGGGTAGCAGAAACCGGTCCGCAAACCGAATCTATAGATTCTTCCCGGGTTCGAACCCCCGAACCAAACCTCATCTAAAACTATGGATGTTTGCAGCCTTGGTTATTTTTGAATAATTTGTCAAATTTTCATGACGATCAAATAACCAAGGCTCTTGAAATGCAGCTCAGAGCAAAGCTTCCAGCTCGCGTACTGTGGCTCCCAGTTTCTTCAAAGGTCAAAGCGAGGGCCGAAAAAAGTCAGCGCTGCCAGCTCGAGAGCGAGCAGTTCCGAACCCTGCAAATGACATATAGGAGAGATATGCAAAATCGATTTTCGAAATTTCAAACCAATCAGAAGATTTTGCAGTGCCAATGGCTATTCACATATCTTCAAAATATTTCTTCATTCTGATATATGATATATATTTTAAAACACTTCTAACGACATTCAGACTTAAGCAAAACACTGCTGATAAAGACAGTGTGACCATTTAATATTTGTTGGTATTTCGCTGTTGACTGGTCACACTTTAAATTACGCCCATTTTAATTCTTAATATCTAAACATACGGCTGGCGGAAATTTTATCTGATCGAAGTAACTTGCTTAAAATACGTGTCGTGTTTTCGGCGTAAATTTAGAATGATACCAGACAGATTGTAAAAAGTTGCAATTCTGCAAACCAAAATATTTGACACTAAGTACAGGCCCAGCGAAATGAAACCAAAGCATTTGAGACTGTTTTTTGAAAATTTATTTTGCCGATGTGGGGAGTATATACAAATTTCCTATATTTAGCTAATTCCTTGCATTTAATTACTCTGCATTGAATGTCTGCCCAAAAATAGTTTAATCAATAATTCAATTTTCCCCCAAGAAAACCAAAACTTTTTCCATTCCCCTGTGAAAATGCTAACTAGTCAAGCAATTAGTGCGAGTTACGTTTTTGGTCCAAGGAAGAGATGGGCGAAAGAGGACGTGAAAAAAGAGAATTCTTGGCAAGTGGTGGGAGTCCGGTCCATAATTGTTACACTCGCCCACATCCGGTTAGACCAAATTAGTGCCACACCACTTGTTATTGTCTTTTTCTCTATGTTGTCCAGAACCTTTCTCTCCCTCTCTCTCTCTCTGACTCTGCTTTGTCCACGGAAATAGCGCAACGTTAGAATCAAACTAATCAGTTGAATGATTGGCGTTGACAACCAGTGAACGAACAATGACCAATACCAACGATTGATCGTCCTGTCCGTCCTACCCATCCTGCAAATGAAAATTGTCCCTTTTTTTTGTGCCTTTCATAAAAGTTTGCTACCTTCTTCTCTTTTATGCTTTTGCTTCTGGTTAACGAGTTTTCCTCTTCCTGCTCCTCCTCTTTGCTCATTAAATGTGTGTAAACCGTCATTTGGGCTTGGTCGTCGTCGAGGCATTCAACACGCTTCAATGGAAGTAAAATTACACTGTATAGCCATAATACGCAGATTTTGTCCGGCCACTTTTTTTTTGCTCCTTCTTCTGCTTTATTGGTACATTTTTCTTGACACTTTTAATTTGTCGTAATTTGAACTTGCTTGGCATTAATTATACCCTAAGTTGTTATTTTTGCCTTTGCTCCAACATTTTAAGTTAATTTTGTTAGGCAAAATGATAGCAGAGAAGAGGAGCGTTGACCTATTAATGTCAGCTTTAGCGGTTTGTGAGTGGGTATAATGGATTAATTAGAAAAGTCTACGCTATTTTCATTTAAATGACTTAAAAAAAAAACTTAGAAAGTGTTTGAGATAAGTTTGAAATAAGTCCCACTATCATTTCGGACCACTTTGGTTCAGTTCTCAGTACTAAGAAAAATATTAATTGAATAAAGTCAAAATTAGGCTGCTCTCTGTTAAAGTTGATAGCTCATCCAGGGTTGGTTCCGACTTCAAGAATCTGTTACATTCAGGGAATAATACTGTAACCGGAACCGGAACCGTTTACCGAAATAAACTGTTTCAAGACACGTACCGGAATCGAAACCGGAACCGATATTCAAATTTTTTTGAGAACCGAAAACCGTTAACCGTTATAATAGGAACCGAAAAAACCGGAACCATACCGAAACGCTTATACCGGTACTGTTTCGGTTTCTTATTATTTTGATTGATTTATGATTATTTCAAAAAAATATTTCAACTGGTAAAATAGCAATATATACACGCAGGAAAAAGTCTTAAGAATAACCAGAAACAAATTCTTTTTTTAAGATATTTAAGATATAGAAAAAAAATATGGAAAAAGCAGAAAAACTTTTCTTTGCTAAATATAATCCCTCTAAATCTAAAGGATTTCTTAGTCTTACTCTCGCTTAAATATAGAAATGTAAAAAATTATAATATACATTTTAGAAATTAAGTTTCTGGATTTAAATCCAATATCGTCATAAAAAAATTCTGTTTAAATATTTCGAAAAATGTAATAAAGGGAAAAGCTGAGGCAGATTTTTCAGATGTTTCCAACTGTAATTGTGTATTTGATCTGATATACCTGATATTTGAGTATTTTACTATTTTTATCGGAGATACGGCAGATCTTAAATGGGAATACTTCGAACCATTATTAAGAAATATTTGTCAGCTTTATGAAAAATGGCCCTAAGACGAGTTTGTCTAGGTGACATAAGAATAAAGAATTCATGAATTCAAGGAATATTTTTCTGAGTGTAGGGATACCACTGGAAGCGCTGACATACGTGTTTAGTGAAATTGTTCGTCCAAAAATAAAAAAAGACTACACCCAGAGAAATCTAGCAAGATTCGGCAAGACTGAAATCGGCTTCAATTTAGTTTTTTTTCGTCTTGAATTTTCAAGAAGAAATCTGCTTGAAATCGAGAAAACTTTGTGTGTTTGGTGGCAAGGGAGGTGAGACAAAAAAATCGGGCTTGAAAATTCATGCTTGATTTCAGTATTTTCTTCTTGAATCCAAGAAAATTCTGTCTTGCCGAACTTCTGACACGAAATCTGCTTGATATCAAGCACGATCTGCTCGATTTTTTCTCTGAGTGTAGTAATCCGTATATATAAAAAAAAACTTTTTTTTCTGGGATATGCTTAGAACTGAATTTTTTAGTTCTATTAATAAAAAAAAAATTATTTAAATTTTTAATTATTAAAAAAATTATACTAGTACCGGTACGTACCGGTATACCGAAATGAAAATCTGGGTACCGTATCGGAACCGACAACCGATATAAACTGAAAACCAAAATAGAACCTTTAACCGAAATTCTCATTTCGGTACGTACCGGAACCGGTAACGCAACCGATATTCGTTTCGGGATTAATCCCTGGTTACATTACATCCTTTTCTTTTCACTTTCTTAATTTACACACTACGCTTATATGACAACCTCTAAGCACTTGCGCACTTCATCTTGGTATGTCTGGTTATGTAAATGTAGGTACAAGCTGTTCCTTATCCCTCTCCATCCCGTGCCTTGTACTGTTAAGACACCACATTTCTCTGTGGGTTTTGTTTATTTATTTGTTTACTCGACTTGTGTGACTCCAGTTTTGCCACTCCATGTAACAGTCCCAAGATGTCCTTAACAATTACATTTTCCTTACAATTTATGTATGTTTTGCAACCTTTTTTTTTTTTTTTGTACTTTTTTTCTTTGTCGGCAACGGCGTCGGAAGCTATTGTTTTGAATGTGAGTGAGTCAGTCACATATGTGACTGTTTTCTGTTATTGTTGTTGTAGGGGCAAGTCGACCGCAGGCGCAGGTCCTGCGGTGGCGGCGGCAGAAGCGGCTTCCATTTTCATCATCATAAAGTCTGTTGAAAGGAAATCGATATGGGCAACTTAATCATGAAATGAAGTCGACGTCAAGTTGTCTTTCATTTTCAATTCCATTCTTTTTGCCCGCCCGCCCCCCGCCCTACCCTGCCCCATTATTGTTGCTCGTGCGTTGCCAACTACTTTTCTGCTTGGGTTTTGTTTACCTACCGAAAAGTTTTCTTCTTCGGTTCGCTACGGTTTTGTTTGTTTGTTTTCATGTCTAAGTTAGCTTACTTTTGTGCAAAACTTTATTCTATGGCTTATGGTTGCTTTCAATCACCGTTCAGGCCGCCCCTCAGCGGATAGCCCCTCTCCCCACCACCCTCCCACTGCCAGCTACTGGCATTTTTGTTCATTTCCGTTTCGACTTCATTTTTAGAGCTCGTTTAGAGCTGGGCAAATGCAGGTCAGTGTAGTGCAGTTCTATATTAATTTTTCTCTCTACACTTTGAGTTTGGGGTCAAACTCCTGTTTAGTACTCTCTTTCTTTCTCCTCTCTCTCTCTCTCTCTTTGGGTAAACTAACAACAATTGTTACCAGGACTGCAGTTTGTTACAAACCATTTGGCAAGGTTTTGTATTTCTTTTGCATTGTTTCATTATGCAAACACTTTTACCCTGAAAAACTTGGCAGGCCAACCAATTTGTGTCTGTTTTATTGGCTTCTGTAGCAGCAGCAGCAGCAGGTTACTGGGAAAAGCGAAATCTTTCAAAGTTTTTGGCATATGTGAGTAAAGTAAGATTAAACAATATTTTTACTCTGAAAAAGCACACAAGCCAAGAGATTAAGAAAAGCACGACCTGGCCCTTTGGGACTGTAAAGCCGGATATTTTTTTTAAATTCTTAACAAGTTTTGGCTAGAACATCATCATATTCATATATACAAATATGTAGCTGCCATAAAAATTCGCTAATGCCACAGTCAATTTTAGTTGTACCAGATTTTTGAGGATAAATTTGTTATAGTAATGATTTTCATCTTTTGGTCAAATTTATTATCGATTCTCTGGTCACACTAATCAATAGACAGCTAGATTTTAGCTATTTCACAATAAAACGCAAATGACAAGAGTACTGACCTTACCTCCAAGAGACAATTAATATTAAATTAAGCAAAATTTAGAAAGTGAATGATTGGGCGCATTCACCAGAGACACTCGAATACTGAGTATATTTTTTGGTGTCTTATGAAACATACATTTTTATGTTGAAAACCCTTATTTCTAATTTAATAAGACACCCAAAAATATACTATGTAAAATTAACAATCATAAAACACTAATCGCTAATCGAAATTATCTGCTGAATGTCCCCAATATTCGTTAGTGCGCCCATTTTACGGCAGACGCAGTTAAGTGGCCAAATTCAAGACGACAGGTTCGGTAAACGATCAGCATTGAAAGACAGATCGGTCGAAAACATCGTCGCTGTAAGTGAAAGTAAGCAGAAGAATCCGATGCTGTCAATTTCTCACCGTGCCCAAGAACTCGGCCTTTCGCAGACCTTAACTTGACAAGTTTTGAGTTGGGACTTGTTCCTGCACCCGTATAAAATCCAACTGGAGCTCAAAGTTAGTGACCATAGACAACTCAAATTTTTTGTAAAACTTAAATTTTTTTAATGTATGTAATATTTTAAATATGAATATATTTAAAAAATTATATTTTTGAAGATTATTACTAACCAATTTTCCTGGAAATTATTACCTTAAATAACAGCCTACACTTAAGGACACATTTAGACTTATTTCTAGGACACATATTACCTAAAACAACCAAAATATTTTTAGGCAATGTGACTCCTAAATTTAAGTCCAATATTCGTTGGACTTTATCATAGGTACACTTCATAAACATTTTAAGTAATATTTGGCCATTCTAGTAGGGATGTCAGAAATAGTATAGATATATCGATTGTGGAAAAACGATATATCAATATCGAATATTTTACTAACGCAATATATCGTATATCGACTTTTTTTTTTAAATTTTCGGCGTTTCTGAATGGAAGAGAAAGACAAATTCCATATCAGGTAGCATATGTTATTTTACTAGGAAGCTCGGTGCCATCGGAGCGCTTGGCTTCGACTATAAAAAGTATGGTTTCTGCCAACAAAAACAGAATAACCGATAATTTTAATATGCTTTAAATGACACTTCAATTACCCCAAAAAACCTGTTAATTCATAAAAAGAAGCTTTTTATACACTTAAAAAGTGTATATAAATTTTGCCCAGAAGTTTGTAACGCATAGAAATATTCATTTCCGACCCCATAAACTATATATATTCTTGATCAGGACGACGAGCTGAGTTCAATTCCGTCCGTCCGTCTGTCTGTCAGTTTCTACGCAAACTAGTCCCTCAGTTTTGAAGCTATCGAGCTGAAATTTCGCACAGAGTCTTCTTTTTACTACACGCAACTAATATGTCGGAACCGGCCGGATCGGATGACTATATCATATAGCTGTCATCGAAACTATCGGTCTACGAACTAGTTCTAGTTAGAAACACTTTTTTGTTTTCCATCGTATCGTCACTAATCTTGGTATATGTTAGTTTTATATGCTTTTACATAATACAGAAAAAAAATGATAAAAATCGGATGACTATATTATATAGCTGCCATTGAAACGGTCGGTCCAAAAACTACTTCTAGTGAGAAAAACTTTTTTGTTTTCTATCGTAGCGTCCCTAAACTTGGTATATATTAGTTTTATATGCTTTCACATAATTTTGAAAAAAATTATTAACCATTATGCCATAGGAACGATCGGTCGGAAAATGTGTTTTACTAAGGAAAATTTTTTTTATGGTATCAAATTTTTATTATCGATGATTTAAAAATTTTAAATATCTTATATCTATATCCTATATTTTACCGGTTAAGTCAGTTGGAGTAATGTTTTTCAAGTGTATAAAAACTTCGCCACAGTCGAATTTAGCTTTGCCTTCTCGTTTTTTGTTAAAAATATCGAAAATTTCGATAATATCGATTATTTTGTCAACAAAATATCAATATCGAAATTATACTTTTTCAAGATCAAAACAAATATTGATATAGATATATTTTAAATATTCGAATATAATAAAATTAAATTTTTACATATTTTAAATAGTCCGCCACACTGAAAATATCAATTTTATTGCATGCTGCAGAGGTGTGCTGACACAGCAATTGGTAATCGCTCTCACCAATCATACTATTTGTTCGATTCCATTGGCAAATTTACCAATCGCAATAATCTGCTGAATGACGACACACCGATCTGGCAGCACCAACGCAGAGATAAGTTGGCTCTGCCTTACCATTTCATAAATTGAAGGTACGAATTCATAGTCAACTTTCGTGTGTAGGTCGAATTTATGAATTGGTGTGATTTTGCAATTTGAGCATTAAAGTGGTTAATGACTCGAATAGCTAAGCCAGCCCGCTTCGTTATTTCTCTTCTTTTTTCACAAAAAAAACAATTTTTTCCTCGATTTTATCACTCAAATGCTCCAATTAGTTTGCATAATACCGATGAATCATTTGCATTTTTTGAGACAATCAATAAGCTTTATTCTACATCCATTCCAAAAATCATTCGGCATTACCATACGTACGGATGGCACTCTGTTTCCCCTTTTTGAAGCCGATTAGACCTTTTCAGATCATTATACACTTGAAAAGTGTATATTAATTTTGCCCAGAAGTTTGTAACGCATAGAAATATTCATTTCCGACCACATAAACTATATATATTCTTGATCAGGACGACGAGCCGAGTTCATTTCCGTCTGTCCGTCCGTCCGTCTGTCCGTCTGTCTGTCCGTCTGTCTGTCTGTCTGTTTCTACGCGAACTAGTCCCTCAGTTTTAAAGCTATCGAGCTGAAATTTTGCACAGAGTCTTCTTTTTACTGCACGCAACTAATATGTCGGAACCGGCCGGATCGGATGACTATATCATATAGCTGCCATAGGAACGATCGGTCTAAGAACTAGTTCTAGTTTAAAAAACTTTTTTGTTTTCCATCGTATCGTCACTAATCTTGGTATATGTTAGTTTTATATGCTTCCACATAATTCTGGAAAAATGTATCAAAATCGGATCACTATAGCATATAGCTGCCATAGGAACGATCGGTCGAAAAATAAGTCTTTGTGAGAAAAACTTTTTTGATTTCCATCGTAGCGTCTGAAATCGTAGTATATATTTGTTTTATATGTTTCCACACAAATCTGAAAAAATTTATCAAAATCGGATGACTATAGCATATAGCTGCCATATAAACGGTCGGCCATAAAACTACTTCTAGTGAGAAAAACTTTTTTGTTTCTTATCGTAGCGTGCCCAATCTTGGTATATATTAGTTTTATATGCTTTCACATAATTTTGAAAAAATTTATCAAAATCGGATGACTAAAGAATATAGCTGCCATAGGACCGATCGGTCGGAAAATGTGTTTTACTAAGAAAAGTTTTTTTTATGGTATCAAATTTTTATTATCAATGATTTAAAAATTTTTAATATCTGATATCTATATTCTATATATATTTTTCTAGTTAAATCAGTTGGAGTAAAGTTTTTCAAGTGTATTAAAACTTCGGCACAGTCGAAGTTAGCTTTGCCTTCTCGTTTATTTGTCAATGGTAATGGATCAACGAAAAAACTCGGGGCTAGGGTACTAAGCCCTTTCCGATAAAGACAGAATACATTTTCAAATCATCTTATTCTCCTAAAAATAACCTCTATTAAAGCGATTCCGCGCATTCCAGAAATAGAATCAGCGTAGTAACACTTTTTATGCTTTTCCTTTGCATCATCAAATGTGAAATTCGTAATTATTTTTTTATGTTTAGAAAAATGAACATATAAGTAGGGGACAAAACATATGAAATATTAAAGTAACTCTTCAAAATAAAACTTATGCTCATAACATTTTCAGCTTCCCGTTTTTTAAATTTTCCCATTCGCCTTTAAACATTTCAGCACTTCCAACAAATCGGGTTGTAAATATTCATCATAAAAAACACATTCAATCGGAAATTATTATGTTTTGACCTTTCCACTCTAACCCACATGCGCCACATAGAGGCGTGCGAACCTCAATTTTTTCCCCCTAAAACTGCTTCGGGATTAGCACATCGTCATCATCATCTTCATCGTCAAAAGCATTGTAAGCCGCCAAAATTCTATTTATGCAAAATATTTGGCCAGCCCCTGACACCACCCACCCCCCACCACCCCATTCTCTTCAAGGGCTGCTCATCCTTTTTCGTTTCGGTGCAAAAATGCGGGTCAGTAGTTGGCTACAACAATAACAACGAAAAACACTCATAAATTGTTAACAAAACACACGTCCATTCCGTTTCGAAGCCAGTTTTGAAACCCTTTAGTTTTTGAAGGCAAATGAGTATTTTTGTTTATCTGTCGACTGAGAATCAACCGCAGAGAGAGTGAGAGAGGGGCGTACGGGGTAACAGTACCAGCAACCGCATACCTACAAACTGTGGGGCTTAACTTATGGATTATGGGCGTGCTCGGCTCTGCACAGAAAAAAATGTAGTCTACATTTTTGGGCGTAAAAACCGTAAGCAACGTCAAAATGGCATTAGCGTTCATGTGAGTATGTGTGCGTGAGAGCTGCTGAGTGTTTGTGTGTGTTTTCTGCGGTTACATGCGGCTACGCTGCTAAATCGTTGTTGTTGTTGTTTTTGTTGTTGTGGGTATGGGTATGGGTATGGTCTGCTTTCAAAGTTATGTGCCTTAGCCTCTCTGTAGCTATTGTAGTTGAAGTCATCAAGAGATGCGGGGAAGGAGACGGAAAAGAACTGCTCATTAAGCAAGTATTTGGAGTGAGAATGTAACGGAAAAGCGAAACCAAGTTAATTAAGAATGCATGTTAAAGATATTAAAGGTTAGATGGATATATTATTACTGTACTTTATAATCATTTTTTGGCTTAAGCTAAATGAGAATTATAACGAAACAAACATGATTGAAACTTCAAGATTTTTGAAATTTTAAGCGATTACTTTCGTATTAGGTAAGGTGGCTCTATCTCTTATAGTTTCTGAGATCGACGCTTTTATACAGACGGACGGGCATGGCTATATCGACTCATCTGTTGATGCTGATCAAGAATATGTATACACAGAAAAAAAATCCGAGATGTTTTGATGAAAGTACGAAAGGATTGACTTGAGTACGAATTTACCAATCCCCAAATTCTGAGGTTTGATTTTTAAGTATGGATCAAACTTGAAATGAGCCTTTTCGGACTAACACTGAAATTCGGGAATTGTTTCAGGTCATTCGTAATTGAAACTTCAATCCGAAGGTCGGGATCAAATACATTTTTTTAAACTCGAATATAGCATCCCATTTTTTTTTTTGTGTAATTTATACGATCCCAAATGTTTTTTTCTGTGTATTTCATTGAAAAAATTAAAATGATCCAAAAACTAATCTCTCAGTTTTAAAGCTATCGAGCTCAAATTTTGCACAGAGTCTTCTTTTTACTGCACGCAACTTATATGTCGGAACCGGTCGGATCGGATGCTATATATCATATAGCTGCCATAGGAACGATCGGTCTAAGAACTAGTTCAAGTTAGAAAAACTTTTTTGTATTCCATCGCAGCGTCACCAATCTTGGTATATATTAGTTTTATATGCTTCCACATAATTCTGGAAAAATTTATCAAAATCGGATCACTATAGCATATAGCTGCCATAGGAACGGTCGGTCAAAAAACTACTTCTAGTGAGAAAAACTTTTTTGTTTCCCATGGTACCGTCACCAATCTTAGTATATGTGAGTTTCATATGCTTTCACATAATACAGGAAACGGTCGGTTAAAAAACTACTTCTAGTGAGAAGAACTTTTTTGTTTTCTATCGTAGCGTCCCCAATCTTGGTATATATTAGTTTTATATGCTCTCACATAATTTTGAAAAAATTTATCAAAATCGGATGAATATAGCATATTGCTGCCATAGGACCGATCGGTCGGAAAATGTGTTTTACTAAGAAAAGTTTTTTTATGGTATCAAATTTTTATTATCAATGATTTAAAAATTTTAAATATCTGATATCTATATTCTATATATATTTTACCGGTTAAATCAGTTGGAGTAAAGTTTTTCAAGTGTATTAAAACTTCGGCACAGTCGAAGTTAGCTTTGCCTTCTCGTTTTGTACTCTGATTGATTTTCCTGTTTAAATTTCCTAGTTTTTTATTTTTGAACTCGGAATTCGCATCTAATTAAGTATTTGTACATTTAATTTTTTCAAGTCTTTTTCAATCACTAGCATCATAATTTACTCCCACTTGAACATTTTAATTTTGTCTTAGGCCAATTGTGCAATTGTTACAGTTTTGTTACGCTGACACACTTCGCCAACTTGTATGATATTGAATTTATATTGTGTTTTGTATGCATGTGACAGTTTTGGAGAGTCTCGCAAGCGCAACCCCCACCCGTTGCGGTTCGGTTTTGGGTATCTGTGTTCGCGGCATTCGCTTTGTCAGTGGTTTTTTGGGTCTCTGGCTCTCGCCTGGCTTACACACACACACATACACAATGGGTCAAATGGTTTGGGTGGGTGGCTTTTTGAAAGGCGGGGCTGACAACGCATTATGCTTATTGACCGAGATTTTTCAATTTGTATGAATATGAAAAACAGTTATTATCTACACAATAAAAGGGAAGAGGAGGGCGAGAGGAAGAGTGCAAAAATGAGTGTAAATGGGGTTAAGATGTCAGCCTAAAAATGGGGGCTTTAGTTTGAAAATTAAATTATTTTATAAATGTTTAATTTTAGAAAACAACGAAGTTTTTTTTTTAATTTTTTATAGAGTTTTATTAAAGGAAAGATTGATTTTTTCTTTGATATTTACTACAATGCGCTTTGGTTCCAAAATTTCGTTAGTTTTGAACCAACTATTACATTCCATAAATACAAATAAATGCCAAAAACTAAATTTCCAAACATTTTAATCAAAATTGTTTTCACATCTTTCACTTTCTAAGCTTACTTTGAGCCCCACCTTTCCACACACACACACACACACACACAACAGTATAAAGCTTAGGAATTTCTTCGAAATGTTTTTTGTAAAGGCAACAACAACTAAATTGCACAAACAAACAAATTTTGACAAATCTGACGAACAGAAGCAGAAATAACTGCATTTCATTTCATTTAACTGGAATTTCACAATTTATCTTACAAGTAATTGACACGGTCTTAGCAAGGCAAAAGCAAATAGCCTGAAAGTAAGAAGGAAAAGCAATTGCTGCAGCTGTGAAAACTGCAAATACAAACAAGCTAAGGACAACAACAAGGATCTAAGTAAGGACAGCGACGACATGGATGCAAAACTCTGCAAAATGCCAAAGCTAAAATTGCAATTAACATGAGCATTTGGGATTTTCGATATCAACTATGTGCTATCCTCTTAACCTTATAGCCCGCCTTATCCTTGTGCCGGCAGCACTTTTGGTATTTATTTGATTTTAGCCCGAACTGGCAGGCAGGCAGGCAGGCAAGGCGGTCCTGGTTAGTTGTAATATGCAAAAGGCATATCTGTAATCAATATTTAATGAATTTTTGCTGCAGGCTCCAGCAATCAAAAATTATTAGACATAATCAACAGCAAGACCAATTAGTGTGGACATTTCTCTCTCTCTCTCTCCCTCTCGTATCAGGGCAAATTAATTAAATTTTTGTTGAGAGTTTTAGGGGGGAAATTTATCTTGTGTGTTGTTGGCATTTAAAATTTAAATCAAATTTATTTGCAAAACGTTTTTAAATTAAATGTAATAATGAAAGAAAGAAATTGACTTTGATTTATTTAGAAATTGTTATAAAACAGAAATATCTAATTAAATTTATTTTATTTATACCCCCGATAATTCTTTTAGTGTATCGGTAGGGGTTGGCCTGACCCAGTTAAGTAAATCCCATACCAATTCTAGCCAAGTACAAAATGAACAGCAACAATTTCTTCGCTTATTTAGTTCACATTGCGAAAATAAGTTTCATTGTTGTTGTCCCCCCACGCGAGCAACATTCTGTTCTCTCTCAGTTGGCATTCATCCGGTTTGGGATGGACTTTTGCTGTTCAAACCACTCCAACCCCCACCACCACCACCCAAGCCCCCCTCTGTTTAGTTTAGTTGACTTGCTTTGGTTTAAAGTTGCCCAAACATAAAAAGTTGCTTTGTGTATTTGTTGCAAGTGAAATTACTTGTAATGCATTACATGGAAAACTTTTGCATTGTGTCGGCTTTAAGGCGATTTTCTTGGCCTGTCTAGTGTCGCCTTAATCGCCAAGTTGCTTGCCAACTTAGCCGCCTGCAGTTGTTGTCCTTCATGACTTGACCCAATTGGGTTTTTGGGGTTTTGGGCCGCCGGATTATTGGCTAGTTTATGCAAGGGCCTGGCCTGAACTGGCACTGCCACTGGCTTTTGGCGTTATCAAACGATATGCATGCACTGCTCCCGGCTGCTCCTCCTGCTGCTGCTGCTGCTGGTCAAGTTTATCTTGATTATTTTGCAGCCATCGGGGGTATGGACAAAGTTTTTGCAAAGCTGCTGAAATTTAATATGGTAATTATTTTGTGGCCTAAGTGAAGGGGATTAAGAACAGTTGCAGCAGGCAGATTGGCTAGCAAATTGATGGCTTAAAGTCAATTGGGTATTGATGATATATGCACGAGTTTGTGGCTGGGAAACAAATTACTGCTGATGTAAGATTTGACCATATTTATTACGGCATCGTTTCTGCTTTAAAATTCAGTTTTTTTATGAATAAGTTATACAACACATTTAACTCGATTCCATTCCCGAACCAAACATTTTGTAAATTTAGTCCCATTCTGAGTTTAATTAACCTTTTCCATCTTTGCCAGTCCCAAGTGTAGTAGGAAAGTGATGTATATAGTCATCCCTTTTACGCATACACCTAGATATAAGACTATCTGTTAAGCGACGCGCCCAGATCATCCCAGAGCAGACATAGGCTTTGGAAATCTAGAGCAGTGTTTGTCACCTATAGCCCCTTGGGGGCTAAACTCAATCGGCTATTCACACCAACACGAGCCAAACGCCTGCCTAGACTTATGCCAAGAGAGCGAACAAGTTTTAGTTGCTGGCCAGCGTTCAATGAAGTAGGTCGGAGTCGCAATAATACACTCTCACTTTTTGGTCTGGTCTGAAACACTGATCTAGACTAGAGGTGGAGAACTATCGATGGCACTATCGGCACTATCGATGGTTGGGCGCTATCGAGTCGACATCGATAGTAGCCCTCCACTATCGATAGTTTTAGATAGTTTTCTTTAACCATCCAGCCAGCTTTAACCATCAATAAATAGGTAGCTCTTAAAAAAAAGTACAAATTATTGCGCTTAAAAACGTTATTTACCAAATATAATCTCACCAGAGTTGATTAGTCAAATTAATCTAAGTTATTCTTTTAAACCGACTCGTAGGGGTAACCCTTGTACTACTAACTTGCATGCATGAGCCGTTTCGTGTCCATTGTGCTGATTATAATAAACTCTACCGAGTAATTAGCTTAAAAAAATCTCTTCCTGGAATCAAAACCTCTTTTTTATTGTATTTAGCCCGTAGTTTGCCTTAATTTAGTGTTTTCCTACGCGTTTTCGTGTCACACGTTTGTAGCTGAGCATCACGGCCGGTTAGGCGAGAGCTGGGCTGCTATTTTGCCTGGTGTTCGCGCCTAACAGGCTTCGGCTTGGTAACGCTTAGGTCACTTGAAGATTCCAAAAATACGATATCCAGAATAATTTGAATGCAAGCATCAGAGTTTAAAATGATATGATACAAATATATAATCGGAACCCACAACCCAATATTAATGCCAAAGTTTAAACCAAAAGTGACGGAAGCCAATTTTTAGGTTAGTTTTTTTTAAATAAATTATTTAAAATTTATGCATTTTTTTCCCATAAGCGTTTAAGTTACCAAACTATCGAAAACTATCGTAGACTATCGATGGTTTTCAAAAAACTATCGTTGACTATCGATGGTGCCGACTATCGATAGTTTTCCACCTCTAATCTAGACCAGGCGAAAAAGTGGGAGTGTATTGGTGTGCGAATATAATGCGACGCAAAGCGTCTCGAACCTATCTCGTTGACGGCTATCCAACGAATGAACGCATTTTTACTCTTTTAGCGAAGGGCTCGGCATGTTTTCGGCTCGTGTCTGTGTGAATTTGCCGAATGTGTTCGGACGCCAGCGTCTTAAGCGACGACGTCTGCTTTAAAACACGTGCAACTGTCCAACGTGTCACCAGTAAGCCACATTGAGCTGCTAACTGATTAACGCTCTGCGAGGAATTGCTTGCAGAGCTCATTAATCGACGCTGATCTTGTTTACACAGTTATGACTTAAGTCCATTGGATTTTTTCCGTCCATAATTGTCTTAATTCTTCCGAAAATTCGGACCAGCTTTTTTTTATTAATTTGCCGAAAAGATCAATTTTCTTGGCAAAGGCCAATAATTTGACCTTTTTCGACGTCGGAAAGCACAGTTCCCCTTGGCATAATATTTAATTCCACCAAAAAATTTTAATTTTAATTATCAAATATAGTGCTACAACCGAAATGATTGCTAACCAAACACATAATGAGAAAATTATACAGTGCGGCTATATATATGCACCAAGCATAAATCAAAAATTTAAATATAACGGTTAATTTCGCATTGCTAGTGTTGTTGTTTTGTTTCTTAATTATCTTATTTTTGCATCCCTTTTTATGTGCATTCGCCAATTGTTGCTTTCCCCTCTCTGAGTAGTCTCGTAAACTGAAAAAATGGGTGCGGCTATAAATATGCACCAGAGTTTAGTCTGTGGAGTATTATTTATAACCGAGAAAGTTCCAATAATAAACCGAAGTTAAACACCTTAAACCCGACTCTTTTTTCTCTCATCCATAGAGGCCGATATTTTTAAAAGTTCCCATTTAAAAAATTGCAGATAACGATCCCAAATAAGCGGTTCGATTCAGAACCGGTGCCATCCACGTCTAAACCCAACTTGAATACGTTTTTTTTTTTAAATTTATATTTTAAAATTTTCAACAAAGCCTTTTTCTTATTTCTTTGAACCATACTACTAACTTCCATTTAAATATTTGCATATCCAAGAGATTAAACTAGCAAAATGTTGCAGGAAAATTACATCTTTGCACTCTAAAGAGCAAGTAGAAAAAACAGTTCACAGTCACTAAAGAAACACACACACACACACTCACACTCACTCATTGAGAAAGCTATTCAGCATCTACACATGTGCACATGTGTAAAGCAGAGCATAATTTGAAAACACTCCTTGAAAGTTGTAAGCAAAGTGACAAAAGCTTAACATACATATACATATGTACAAGTACTCTCTCTCTCTCTTTATCTTTTATATGCCTACCTCTCTATGCACTTTTACTGATTTTTACTTTTATTTTCCCTTTTTTTTTTGCTGTGTATGTATGCATAATTTCCAGGTAAATGCAGGCATTTCTGTTGGCCGAGCAAAGCGCATTAAGTCTTTAGCTTAAAGGCAACAACAACAATAAACAAACAAACAGGTAAACAGGCAGCTGTAATAACAACAATTACAACAGCCAGGAATTGCTGCATACACACACACACATATACGCGTAGCTTGTTCCTGGCATGCTGCAACAAAGAACAAAGAGCAAAGACAAAGGGACATTAGCAGCTGTTCTCTGTGGCTCCCGTTCCCAAATATAAACGGGCTGGATGTAGAAAGACAAGCACCAAAGATTACCCCTCCACTAATGCATCAACAAATAGCTTCATGTGTGGATCTGCGCGTGTGTGTGTGTGTGTGCATGAGCTTTCAAACCTTCCCCAATTTGTACGCAGCTTAGACATAAAACCCCATGGCAATGGCCTAAGCCTAGCTACCAAGTGACAGCACCAGTAGCAGCTGGCAGGGGATATCGACCCTAACCTTAACTCCTCCTTTTGTCTGTCTCGCAGCAGCCTAAAGTAGTTACCAAAGTCGCGCGAGGGCGAGAGACAGAGACGCTCGCTCCCTCCTTCTAGCCAAATTCATAGAAATTTTAATTAAAGATTGTAATCATTGTTTGGTTTAAGTGCATTAAAATCTGTGAGCTACTTAGATGAACATTTACGAGACAATAAGATATTTTAGATAATGCAATTTTAAGAAAATTTAAGATTAAAGGCGAACCCAAAAAAGTATGCTACAAAAAATGCAAAGTCAACAAATGCTTTAAAGGTTAAGAAAATAATTATTTTTTGACGGAACCAATAATTTTATAAAATTATTTAGTTGTTCTATAAACATTTGACAATATTTACAATTTTAAAAAATGAAACAATTTCGAAGATAAGTGATAAGTTGAGCCCCTTTTGAAAATCCTTGCTGATGGTGTACTTTATTTCTCAGCTAGGAAAAATATTTATTTCTTATTCAAAAGGGTAATTAGTAAGATAAAAAGTGATGCAGGAAAAAAATGTATATATATTTTGAATAAAAAATGTTTTTCTTATTAATAATTAATTCAAATTTTTGAAATAAAAATAATGAACATAATCAAAAAAACAGTTTCACAAATATAAGAGAATAAATAAAAAGTGGCTATCCATTTTCCTTTGACTAATATCTACTATTCCTTCATCAATTTTAAAGTATTATTTTGAATTATGAGAAAAACGCTTTTCAATAAACTGCGCTAGAGAGCAAGATAAAGAACGAGAGAGCAAGGGAAAGAGGCGACTGCCTAAATTGCGTACAGTCTGCTGCACAATAGCACAATTTTTTCGCTGGCAGCCACTTAATTTACACTTAACACCAATACCAATTTTCATCCCCATTCCTTCTCTCGCTTCCCTTTAACAGTCTGTTGAAAAAATGCTTTTAAACGTTAAAGCCCACACATATGGATGGAAATGTTGAATTCTTTTGCTAACGCATGCCAGCTCTCATTACTCATACACCGTCTAATTTGCTGATTGCTCTGCACATTTTTTTATGCCTAGAATATTTGTATGCTAGTTGCATAAATTGGTGTTGAGGTTTTTAAAGAGCGAGCCAAATACATTAACAAAATGAATTTTGACGACCTCTACCATAAACAAAAAGGGCAGAAACAACCTCGGCCTTTAGAGCCATAAATACTAGACAAATACGACAGGAAGGCTGAAATATGTTAGCTGACAAATGTATAAAAAAAAACATACATATATGTGGGGTGTGTTTGCATATGTAGGTGTGTGCCACCCCCCCAAAAAAGTATGAAGATTAAAGCTTTAACAAAAAGTTCGCTTTTAAATGGATTTTGTTTGATGAACTTTGACTAGTAAAGCCAGCAGTCTACAATATTTGATTAAAACTTTTAATATTTTCTTTCTCAAGTATGACGCCGCGACGTCTCGTTTACTAAGTATTTGAAGAAGCGCGAAAAAAGACTAAAAAAAAGAGTGGGTCGTCTAGCTTGAAAGTTTATAACTTGGCCATTTTACCACAGATTTTAATCAGCCTTGACTTAAACGATGGCTTATCAATGCGTTTATATGATTTTGTCAACAAAAAATGGTACGTCATTTATTCGAATTTTCCAGAGTTTTTTAAGTAAGAAAGTCGGTCAAGTCCGCATGAAATATACTCTGTTCCTGTTAAAGATTGTATATAACTGTGGTCACACGAACTGGGTAGGTGCTGCCCATCACAACTGCGCCCAGTGCTGCCCAGCGTTATTATTTGATTTGCTTAAAGCATGACTTTATTTCATCTGACTTGGAAACGGTGAATGGTGAATCGATAAGCCTTGAACCGAACCAGACTCAATTCTCGAGCGGTTTACGTCCCTGGAAATAATGTTATTCAGCATACAGCCTAGTTTAAAAATTTAAAACAGAATGTGGACAGATATGACAAATCAGTCATATTTTCAATTCCACATCAACAAAAGTTTTGGAATTACTAAATTCCAAACTGTTTTTCTCCTTTTAGATTAAAACACATGTCCCAGCGATTCTCAGCATATTTTCAAGCCCACCAAATTAGTTTTTCCTTTTAAACTTATCATTTGATCTTTTCTGAAATAACTAGCGAGTTCGTCACGGAAACATCGACATAAATTCGTGCGGTGTTGATAAGACAACTTAAATTTTTAAAACGACCTGCGAGATTTTAAAGTTTGCAGTTGATTGTTCCGACTTAAAAAGCAAAAACACAAAATTTGACCAAAAATAGGAAATCACTGAAAAGTATGTCAAATTTATTGAACAAACTCTGGTCACACTGTATCTTACCAAAACGCAATTAAGCTTAAGTTTTACTCAATGAAGAGTTTTTTAGGCCCGTTTCGGTCCCTGTAATCGGAATCGCTTCGTGTTCTTCTACGGGCTTTGTCGTTTTGTGGTTTGGAAGGCTGCTATATGTTTTTTTTTCTGCTAGAATTAAAACTAAGAAATTCTTAGATTTTACTGTCATCAATTATTTTCAGCTTATCGCGAAATAAAAAAATGTAGATAAGGGCGTACTACTTTTGCATTTACAAGTATATGGTCAATATTTACAATCTGTGAAATTTTCAGAAAAATCGGATATATCGGAGATATACAAATTTTATCTATTTTTACATTTTTGGGGTCACTGTGCGCTCAGTCAGCCATCTTTATGTTTATGTTTGCATTTAATGTGAATATTAACATTTAATGTTACTAAATACTGAACTGATTTGCCTTAACTTGCCGATTACAAACCAAAAACTACCCTACAATCGGCTGATAAATAATTAAATTAAAGCAAGTGCTTTAAACGTCTAATGCCTGGGTTCACACTGTTCGACGCATGAGACATGATAATATAGTTAGCCATTATGTTGTGTTGTTTTCATTGTGAATAGCTTGTCATACAACATGAAGGCTTAGGATGAGTTTACACTGTTTAACGCATGAGATATGATAATCTAGTAGGCCTTCATGTTGCCTTGATTTCAATGCCAATTGACAAGCTATTCACAATGAAAACAAGACAACATAAGAGGGAAACTATATTGTTATGTCTCATGTGAACTCAGTCTTACTTTTTACCTATCAGTTTTCGTATTTTATATATATGATAAAATATTCAAAAAAAATTTGCCTTCATTCTCAAACTTAAGTCTCAAATAACCGCCTAATGTACGTTCCACTACATTACACGCTCAATTTTTTATTTTTTTTGGTAAAGCCAACTTCTTTTAAAGTTTCTACATTAGATTTTCTTACATTTTGTTGCAATTTCCTAACCTAATGGGACGCATGTCAGGGTCCTTGGCTGACACCTACTCCGCTATCCACGAAAAACCAACGAAACTTTTTCCCCCAGCCAAGTTCGTTAGGGGAGGCGGCGGCTGGGGAGCAAGAAAACCGCAACGTTGTCAGCTTTTGCAGCTGCGAGAAAAAAGCCAACCGCACGAAAGGTTGTCAAATAAAATCCAAGAAAACTGCAATAAATCACGTAGCACTGCAATCATTTTATCAGCGTCAAAGTCCTTCAAAAAGTGGTTACCCAAAAGCAACACACCAAAAAAAAAAAAAAAAAACAAAAGAAAAATGTGTTGCAGTAAAATTGAATAAAAACATTAATTTGAGCAAAAGTATTCCCTTTCATTAAAATTCATTCGAAACGGTGGCATGGGCATAATATTTCGTAGTATTTTATGTTCGCTTTCCAATTTGAATTGAGGGCTTATATTTTTCACATTTTCGTAGCCAAAAAAAAAACCCTGACCCAATCAGAGGAAAAATTACTTCAACGCTCAATGAAAGAAATGATTTCAGCGTGTTTTTTTTTTCTCTTCGTTTTTCGTTTTGCTTCAAACCAACTCAACTTGAGGCGATTTAAATGTAAATTGATGTGGCTGCCGGTCTTACGCACGTGCCCAATAATTGGAGTACTTTTCGAAAGCTTTCACTCACACACAAATGCAACAAACATCTTATTTTTTTGAATAGTTGAATGGAATGGAATTATGTTGGAGAGAAAATATTAAGTTTCATATTTATTATTTTGATATTTTCAAGTTAAAATGAAATTCGGACTGAGTTCGCCAATTTTTAATTCGTTTATTTTTGCTCAAATAATGAATGAAATTTTATTTGAATTAATTCATAATGAATTAAAATTTTGGAGACTTATTTCTTTTATGAATGGAAACAAAAATTAGAATTTCTGGAATTGGATTTAATTTAGGAAAAAAATATTGAAAATTCATAATGAATTCACATTTTTGAGTACGACTTCTTTTTACTTCAAAATGAATGCGGAAAAAAAAATTAAAATTATCCAAAAATTAATTTAATCTATTTTGTCAACTCATTTTTAGTTTCATGCTAGAAAAAGTTTCTGTTTGAGTTTGTTTTTTAGCCTAGAAGAATACTCCGTCTCGCTCACACCAACGATATTTCCTCATTCCATCATTCCCGCCTTACTTTAGTCTCCAACACAATAAATTGAAATAAGATTCATCTAAATTACCCTTCATTGTCGTAGAATGAAATCACAAATTGAAAAACATTTAAACTGACGCCACCCCCCACCCAAAGATCAGCCAGCTATCCATCCATCAACTTCAAGCACAAACCCCGAAACGAATCGCAATGCAGGCGGTGAGAGAGAGGGGGGTAGGGCGGACTTATCTAAAACGTGCTGGAAAAATGCAGCAGGCAGTTAAACAGAAATCAGCTTAGCCCTTACCCCTACCCTCCTGTCCACCCTCCACCCACACTTTGGGCACACTTAAGCCTATCAATCAAAATGAGCATATAAAGCACCCAAAACGCTGACCAAAAGCTTAAAATATTCAAGTTGAGAGCCATTTAAGCCCCATTCCTTCGTTCCCTGTCCTGTCCCTGGCACCCATCAACTGCAAGTAAATTGAATCATCATTGTGTGCGGAAGAGTGAGAGAGATTCAGCTGGATGGCCAGTGAATATGACACATGCAGTTTAAAAATGAATAACGCTGAGTGGGATTGGGTTTGGACAGTGGTTCTCTCCAGTGAAGCGCATTAAATGCTCGTTTGTTTGACACAAGCGACATGGATCGATGGGGAAGTGCAAAATTTGGGTTAATGGAATATAAGTGAGAACGACGAAGGAGGAAGACCGAAACCGAAACGCAGACGATTCAAACATTTTTCAATCAAGTTAGAGCACAGCCCGAAACTGTTCGACTGACTGCGACTAATTTTTGCACAACCAGTTTGCCATTTTTACTTTTCGTAACAAGTTTTTATCGACTTTTGGGTTTTTTTTTTGCCTCTCTTCCTCTCATAAGCATCGATTGGAAAAACTGGCCAAACGTGTCTGTTCGCCCCGGTTCCCCACCCGAAAAAAAAGAAAAAGAAAAGTTGATTTCTTTGGAAAAGTCGGGCATACATACAGGCTATTGCCCACGGCTGTTGTTTTTCATTTTCTTGTCTTGTCTTGGCCTTTTCTTTGGCCATATTCAATTTTCTCGCTCTCTCTCTCTTTCATTGGCAGCAAACTGACCAAAGCAAATAGCGAAAGTCGTTTTCAGCTGGTTTTTCATTTTTTTTTTTTTTTCATTTATTTATGTGTGCCAAATGTGCAGCTGACTTAGAAGATTGGCTGGCGTACAAGTTTTCCAGAGGGGAAACACAAAAAATACAGTGGCAAAGCAGCAGCAACAGGCAAGGTGGAGGCCAAGGTGTAACTAATTGGGGTAGGTCTACAGGTTTGAACCGAGTGAATAATGATAGGACACAACATTTAGCTTTTTTTTTATAAATATAAATTATAAATTTGAATTATTGGAAAGCATTAGGGTCCTTTGCCGAAGGTGCCACTTGGACATGAAAAGAAAATAAATTGTTTTGGAAATTTTTCCTTAATTTATTTAATAGACAATATAACATTTTTTTTTTCGGAGCCGAAAGCCTTTATAATGAATTATGATATTTTTATTTTATTATAATGTATTGAAATTAATTTTATAAAATAAAAAAAATAATAAAAAAAAAATATTTTTTTTTCAAAAAATATATTTTTTTCAAAAAAAAAAAAATACAACTTAACAATCAATTTTTCAGAAAATGAATTAATATTAGCCTGGTTCTCACTTTTTAAGAGAGTGTAATTGATTTGTGTTCTAATAAACCTAAATCGAAAGAATTTAGCGGACTTAAACGTTTTGCCGCTTTGCTAATGAAATGAAAAGTAAATGGCAAGTTTGGCTTTTAAAAACATAAGCTGCCCATAAAATTAAATAAATCATTTGGTATTTTTTGCTTACTTAATATATTACAGACCGCTTTTAATTTATATTTCAATAATTAATCTTGTTAACACCTGCGAACAAAATAACAGAAAAAGTAAAAAGTGCATAATTTGTGTTCTGAATTCCTCATCGCGAAAATTTCGACAAGTTCGATGGGCATTTTCACAATCAATAGTCGACTGCCGTTAGTTTATCATTTATCTTGATAGAATCATACAAAATCGATTTGTTTTCCCCTGTGACCAATAATTTTAAAGTAATGGCAACTTATGAGATAAATTGCATGGCCGATGGTATTTCTCAATAAATCAAAAAATTAAATTTTTCAAAGCTATTTTACAGATATATGTATGTACATTAGAGTGGTCCTCCAATGACAAACTGATAAAAAGTAGTTGACAGCATTCCCAAAGCTTATTTATGTGGCATAATTAAAAATAGCGCATACCAAACAATTAAATTTTAGTTTTAAATGGGCGCAACAGGGCCTTAAAGTTTCAAACCTTTGAATATCCTGACTTTATATAACTAACATGCACTGGGTGAGCGGGTTGGGAACCGGTCTTGAAGGAGTGAAATATCGGCATCCGTATAACTTACAAACAGACTAAAAAACCCTTCAGAACCGGTTCGGTTTAGGTTCTGGAGATGTCTGGACCGAACCGAGAACCGAACCTCATTGGAAATAATCACTTGAACCCGAACCCGAACCTATTCCTGCTTTCCTATAAATTAAATTGCAAGCACAGAATTTATTTTTGCACTTTGATGTTGCAAAATATTTGATAATTATGTACAAAAATTTATTTATATTTACAAATTGTCATTAGAGCGTTCTTTTTAATGCAAAAATGTAAAATCAGGGAGGCCGCCGCCTTAAAGAATTATTTTTGTTATATAGTTAATAAAATGACGAGGACATTTTGTTATAACTAAAAATACTCATACGCCTCGTAAGCGACATAAATTATTTCACCAATCAAGACATTGTTCTAATTGTCAAATTTCCAAATCAGTCAAAATATCTTCGTTTTGTTCAGAAAATTTTTTCAAATATTAATCACTGAATCTAAAGCCTATCGGGGAGAGGAGCATGTCAGACCTTGACGTTCCCATTCGGAAGACGATGGTTCGAATGCCAGTTTTTTTTTTGTATTGTATCATCCCCAATTTTTTCCAAACTATAGATATACATTAGGGCGGGTCGATTTGTATGGGGCAAAAAAAATGAAATAGGCGTATAGCAGAATCGCAATCTATGGACAATTCTAAGAACATTTGCCCAAGAAACCATAGGTCTAAAATAAAAAACTTAGCCGCCGCATTTCAACCTTTAGGTTCATAAATAACACAGGTCAAAAAAATTACCAACATTGTGTTGTCCAGCCTTGATGGTATATAAATAGTATTAAGTTATCTGCCCAGATTCCAAAACTGGCTTCGGTTTAGCTCCATCGGTTGTTGGTCGCAAGAAATGGCTGAAAAACTAATTTAATGCTCTTTTAACTTATTAGTGGCCCTACATAGCAATAGTTTGTAAACTTGTGGTGTTTATACGATAGCACATATCAATGGAGTATTATTATAGCCGATAGGGTCAGAATTGGACCTAAAAACCAGACTATTCACGATTTATAGTAATATTTTAAAACAAATAATTTACTTTAGGTCAGTGTGTTTGTTATATTTATAAATATTTAAATTTATGGGAGGATAACTAGATTAATACTCTAAAGTGCAAAAAACACACAACACAACCCACTAGAGAAAAACTGTTTCACAAAATTTTTATTTTTTTTTATTTCAAAAGTAAAACACTTTTATTAAAATGAAACAATTTTGAAAATCAAAAGTGGAAACCATTTATTTTTGAAATGAAAAAATTGTTGGGGGCAAATGGGAAATTGGCGGGATTTACCAATGAAAATGTCGGATTTACCAACTTTTTTTTTTTAAAACAATTGAGTATTGACTTGGTCAGCCAAATGGACACAGAAAAGGCGCAATCTATTCAGCTTTGGAAATTGTTCAACTTGCATTGCATTAAGCGAATAAAATTTTTGTTATAAAATTGGGAAAACATCACATTATAAAAATTAAAGAAATTGCAGGGGTACTTAAACGTCGGTGGTAAGTTGTTCTCCATTTTCTTTTATAATACCTCAGTTTTATTAATTAGAAAAGTCGTTAACAAACAGAAACAAGTAAACCTTTAACACAAATAAAATTTTTTTATGTTTTGATGACTTTGAAAAAAAACCAGTCATTAGTGAATCCATGAAAATTCCCTTTTTCAAATCGGTAGCATAGGTGCTAAGGTATTGGACTCTGATTACACACAAGACAAACACTAAAACGAAATAAACGTAGAAAATATTTTTGTGACCAATTTTTATACCCGTTACTCGTAGAGTAAAAGAGTATAATAAGTTCGTGCAAACTGTATGTAACAGGCAGAAGGAAGCATTTCCGACCCCATAAAGTATATATATTCTTGATCAGCATCAATAGCCGAGTCGATATAGATCTGTCCGTCTGTCCGTCTGTCCGTCCGTCCGTCCGTCCGTCCGTATGAACACCTAGATCTCAGAGACTATAAGAGCTAGAGCTACCAAATTTTCAGTGTAGACTTGTATTGTCTGCAGGCAGATCAAGTTTGTTTCAAATTTTTGCCACGCCCCCGCAATTTGAAAAAAACCGTATATCTCCCACAATTTTGAAAATAGACTGTTCAAACCTTCCAGACATATATCTTAATCATCATTACCTATCGATCCGCCATACATCATTTTTCGATCAGATCAACGATAGTAGAGTTGCCGCCCCCGCAATTTGTAAAATACCTCATATCTCCCACAATTTTGAAAATAGACTGTTCAAACCTTTTAGACATATGTTTTACTCCTCATTACCTATCGATCCACTGTACATCAATTCCCGATCAGATGTACGGTAGTAATGTTGCCACCCACGCAATTTGGAAATACCTCATATCTCCCACAATTTTGAAAATAGATTATTCAAACCCTCTAGACATATATTTTAATCATAACTACCTATCGATCCGCCATACATCGTTTCCTGATCAGATGAATGATAGAAATGTTCACGCCCCCGCAATTTAAAAAAATACCTCATATCTCCCACAATTTTGAAAATAGATTGTTTGAACCCTCTACACATATATTTTAATAATTATTACCTATCGATCAGCCATACATCATTTCCTGATCAGATGAACGATAGTAGAGTTGCCTTCCCCGCAAATTGGAAAAAAACTCATATCTCCCACAATTTGGACATGTTGATATCCTGAGTAACTGGTATATCGAAGTCGAGCAGGGCCGACTTTAACTTACGCTCTCGTTTTTTTCTTTCAAATTGGCTTGAGTGGTTGCTGTACCTTCAGTTTTAACCCATATGCAATCATGGCCACATACATCTTCTAAAAAAGTTTTTTTTTTGTTTTTTTTTTTGTGGGAAGAAAAAAAATAAAAAATTTTTTTTTTATTTTAGATTTTTTTGATCAAAAAATAAGTTTAATTTAAAAATCATAAAATAACTCTTATTTCAGATTTTTATTTTAATGCTCAAAAATAATAGTTATTTCATGTGTTATATTTAAAAATCCTTAAATAACTCTTATTTAAGATTTTTATTTTTTTGAATCCATTAATAATCGGTATTTCTTGAGTTTTAAATTTTAAAATCCATAAATAACTATATCTTAGATTTTTTTTCAGTTTGATTTCTTGGTTTTAAAATAAATTCAGAATTATATTTTTATAATTTAAGGGATAGAGCTACGTGCTTTGGAATATAAGTTGGTGTATACCAAGTTTGTTTCAGATTTGAAAATATTCCACAGGCCCCCGTCCCCCTCCCCAACAAAACGCAAAAAACTGTCCCCCACAATTTTAAAGTTAGAACTTTGTGACTTTAAACACATTACCTTAGGCCTAAAATCTATCTATTCTGAAATGCATAATCAGACTGCTTGGAAAACTAAAGAGTTTTGAAAGAAAAATGTTTTTTTTAGCCATACATCAGTCAGCGGGAGGGGAGCGACTGCGACGTTACTGCTGCGGCGTCGTAAGCGTCAGCTGTCTGTACGTGTATGTGAGACTGTGTGTATATGTATATGCATATAAAAATACACAAAATCAAGGGTACAGGGTATTTCGTAGTACGGGCACTCGACTACATACATGTTCTAATTTGGATTGAATTGTTTTTGCAAAATCTTAGAAAATCCATTCTGCATATATTTAGAAAAGTTCAAAAAGTCAAATCAAATTTCGCCCTCAAATTTATAAATATTATTATTTCAAATTTTTAGAAAATTTTCTTATAATATTAAATAATGTAACGGAAGGAATAACGTTTAAAGTGTTTATACCAGTTACATCCTTTGAGATCCTCAGAAAGTATTTTACGGCCGTATTAAGGGTCAAATTGGAGTATAGTCTTAAAGTACGCATTGCAGTTAATTCGAAATAGATAGATCATTCAAGTAGTTCTAGTTTTTGCAGAGCTTCGAAGATGCAGATTTTAGGTCAGTTATTGTTTTCCAGCGTTTTCAGGAATGTTATATGGGACCCAAGTCTTAAAGAACGGCTTCCCATATATACAAAACTGGAAAAGTCCTATGTTGGGAAAAAATAATTTCGACCAAAAAAAATTGTCTTTTTAAAAAAATTTTATAAAATTTAATAAAAACAAATGCGACAAAGGACAAAAATTAAGGGAATTCCCTAATTCTAGGGATATCCTAAAACAGTTTAATTTTATTTTCGAATCTTAAAATAATAATTTTTTGTCGTTACTTACCGCTATCAGAAACATTAATTTCGGAACGTACCAGAATCGAGATTCGTTTTGTGATTAATCCCTGGTCAAAATAAAAATACTAAGATACACTGATGGCTTTATCATTGGAATGCAATTTTGATCAATCAAACCCTTTTTCTAAGTCACAGTATTAATTACCTAAATATGCCTAATACGCTTAATAGTAAACCAGCAACAATTGCTTAATTTTCTGGAGTAAATTACAAATAATTTTAAACATAACTAATAACCACCTTTTCCTTTCATTTCTTTTCAGGTCATGAGCGCCTCAACGAATACATATCCCACTATGAAACACTCAACTATGATCATGAGCACATACGAGCTAGTCACCACAGAGCGCGACGATCCGTGACCAAAGATCATTATGTACATTTAAAGTTTGCATCACATGGAAGAGACTTCCATCTTAGATTAAAACGTGATTTAAATACATTTAGTGATAAGTTAGACGTGAGTATCGCATGGAAAATGAAATCTTCCAACCCATAATTATCACAAATTGTCACTATCTCCTCTTTCAGTTTTATGATAGCAACGGCCCCATTGATGTCTCCACGGATCACATTTACGAGGGCGAAGTGATAGGGGATCGTAATAGTTATGTATTTGGTTCCCTTCTCGATGGTATATTCGAGGGTAAAATTATAACGGAACGTGATGCCTATTATGTTGAACATGCCAAACATTATTTTCCCGCAAATCGCACCTCAACTGCCACCACCACAACAGAGTCGTCCTCGACGACAACAACAACAACAGCAACAACACCTCCAAGGAGCACCAACAGAACTGCCGTTCATAATAAGACAGAAAACTTCATAAACAAAATTGCTGAAACCACCACAACCTACCAACCAGAGCTGTCTGGCACAACGACCAGCGTCGACCAGGATGAGTACGAAGATGCCACAGAGGACCAACTTGATTTTCACTCCATTATCTACAAGGAGTCGCATGTTGAGGATGCCTATGAGAATGTGCGCGAAGGTAAGTCAAAAATGGAAAGTTCTCTTTGCAAAAAAAATAAAAGTAACTTGCTGATGCAGAAATGAAAAATACTCCCGCTTATTGTGAGAAACACGAGCCATGAAATGGTTTCCCTTTTTCGTTTTTTTTTTTTGTGATTTATTTGATGTGCATCGCCAAAGTTGAGAGGTTTATGTTTTGAGCCCAAGCCAACCTTGAAATTGTTTGATAACATTTCGTAGCTGTTTTGACAGCTGAGTTATGATTGTCGCGCGATGTCAGTTTATCTTCGGTATAAGAGAGTGCAAGTCTAAAGATGTAGAGCTTAACGGAGATGTTTAAATGGCTTAAAGGTTTTGAGAAAGTAAATACACTTTGAAGCTTTTCACCTTTTTTTTAATATTAACTAAGCGAAAGAGTTTCATAGTGGAAAAAAATGAGACGAAATTATCCGTAATTCAAGGTATTTATGGTAGGTATTTACGCGTATGGAGGTGAGGTCGGGTAAATGGAGAGGAAAGATGTAAGCCATTAATATTGTTCCTTACAAAAACACGTTAGGAACATTGCAACACCAAAGTTTCACTCAGTATTGAGAAAGGAAAAAATTTCGTACTTTTCGTAAACAGCTGATTAACAGCAGCTGTGACCAGCTGTTCGCCAAAGGTAGAAAAATGTTTTTATACCCTTGCAGAGGGTATATTAAAATTGTCACGATGTTTGTAACGCATAGAAGGAAGCACTTCCGACCACATTAAGTATATATATTCTTGATCAGCACGACGAGCTGAGTTCATTTCCGTCTGTCCGTCTGTCCGTCCGTCCGTCCGTCCGTCCGTCTGTCCGTCTGTTTCATTGCTATCTCTTCCCTCAGTTTTGAAGCTATCTTGACCAAACTTTGCAAAAAGTCTTTAAATACACATAGGCTGCACATTTGTCGGAATCGGCCGGATCGGATGACTATATCATATAGCTGCCATAGGAATGATCGGTCCAAAAACTAGTTCTAGTGAGAAAAACTTTTTTGTTTTCCATCTTAGCTGCACCAATCGTGGTATATATTAGTTTTAATTGCTTCCACACAATTCTGGAAAAATTTCTCAAAATCGGATAACTATAGCATATAGCTTCCATATAAACGGTCGGTCCAAAAACTAGTTCTAGTGGGAAAAACTTTTTGTTTTTCATCGTAGCATCACCAATCGTGGTATATACTTCCACAAAATTCTGGAAAAATTTATCGAAATCGGATGACTATAGCATATAGCTGCCATAGGAACGATCGGTCTAAAAACTAATTCTAATGAGAAAAACTTTTTTGTTATCAATGGTAGCGCCTTTCAAAAACTGCAAGGGTAAAACCCCTTGAGCAATTAGTTCCATACTTATTTTCAAAGCAAAACACAAATATCGATTAAGTGACTTTCAAATTTTGCAAAAAATTTTACCAAAAATAGGAGAATGGTTGGAAAACTGTTATAAGAAACTCTTGTGTTTTCCATCCTATCTGCTCCAAACTAATTTTCAAAGCTCTACATAACAAAATATTAACATCACGTTTTCACATTTTGGAAAATTCTGAAAATTTTCGAGAAATTCATGGGAAAAAATATTTTTATCTTCCATTCGATCAAAATTCGATCAGACTCAAAATCTGTTTTAAAGCTCTATATGGCAATTTCAAAAAAATTATATTCACTTTTGTTGGAAAATCCACACACCCGCTTGGAAATGTTGGGCAGATTTTGAATCATTTTCATATTCATTTCCGACCCCATAAACTTTATATATTATTGATCAGGACGACGAGCTAAGTTCATTTCCGCTTGTCCGTCCGTCCGTCTGTATGCCCGTCTGTCTGTTTCTACGCGAACTAGTCACTCAGTTTTAAAGCTATCGAGCTGAAATTTTGCACAGAGTCTTCTTTTTACTGCACGCAACTAATATGTCGGAACTGGCCGGATCGGATGACTATATCATATAGCTGCCATAGAAACGATCGGTCTAAGAACTAGTTCTAGTTAGAAAAACTTTTTTGTTTTCCATCGTAGCGTCACTAATCTTGGTATATGTTAGTTTTATATGCTTTTACATAATACAGGAAAAAGTTATCAAAATCGGATGACTATAGCATATAGCTGCCATAGTACCGATCGGTTGGAAAATGTGTTTTACTAAGAAAAGTTTTTTTTAATTTGATAAATTTGATACCAATTTTTATTATCAATGATTTAAAAATTTTAAATATCTGATAAACTTAACTTAAAATTTGAATTTATGCATTTCTAATATATTATTGCTCGGTATAGGTGGATTTTTCTGTGGAAATGCCCATGTGTACCCTCTCCGACCATCCTTTGTTCCAATATCAGCCCAAATGTTTATATACTTAAAACAAAGGACATAGCACTGCATATTGCACTGCATTTACATTTAAATATTCCATGAAAGTCGGAAAATGCGAGGAAAACTGTTGCATGGAACTTAATTGGTTTTCATCTGATCTGCTCCAAAATTTATTTTTAAAGCTCTTCATTTCAGAATAATACCAACGGTATTTAAGGGGGTATTCTACCTTTGACGAGTGTTTTATGAGTGTTTTTTACAAAAATTCTGGAGAGAAAACCATAAGAGTTTTTTCAATATGGTTTTTTGTTTTGTGTTACTAATTAATTAAATAGTAAAATAAAAAAAAAATGTTGGAATTCGAGGGCTGTTCAAAAAGTTATCGGCCTGCCAAATAAGGCCTCAAAAAAAAAGGTGTAGAGGTGGTGGCCATGATTCCGGGACTCCATATTATCGAAATTGAAAACGGTAAATGAGGTTATGATCAGAATTGATGTAATTCTGGCCCGTACCTCAATCATAAAAAAAAATTTTTTTTTCTAAAATTTACAAACATTTAAAAAAAAAAATTAAATTTTCGTCGATTTTTTTGTTGTTTAGTGTAAAAAAAAATAGTAAAAAATTTGTTATCTTCATGATTGAGGTACGGGCCAGAATTACATCAATTCTGCGTCGATTGCAACATGGCTGATCAAAATCGGTTCCGTAGAACTGGCCCAATCATGGCTACCAGGTCAAAAAACGTGGTTTAGAGAAAAACGCGGTTAAAGTTTTCAGCAACGTTGAAAATACTCACATTGGCAAGAACATTGCTCCACTAAAACGGATATATCTGCTAAACTATTTCAAATAATTGAAAATGGTTTAAAGGGGATGAAAGGGGAATGTTCAAGCTGTAATAATAAGGCAAAACAAAAAAATCGAATAAAAATATTTTCAAAGGTAGAAGACCCCCTTAAAACTTTAAAAAATACAGAAAATTAGCGGAAAATGTTCCGACTTTGGAGGATGATTTTCAAAATTTTAAGGTTATCATTGTGTTAAGAAAGCATGCTTGGCGCTCATCAAAAGAAGAACAAAAAAGAGAAGGCTAACATCGGCTCTGCTGATTTTAAAATACTCTTGCAGTTTTTTTTGAGACGCTACCATTGATAACAAAAAAGTTTTTCTCACTAGAACTAGTTTTTTGACCGACCGTTCTTTTGGCAGCTATATGATATAACTTTTCTGAAACTCAAAGTCTCGGTAACAGGAACTATTTTAGTAGCAGATGGTACTTCGAGTTAGAGATGTTTGACTGTATGTCAGAACCGTCCAGATCGGACGACTTTATCTAATAATGTACCAAGCCGAAATCTAAGATCCTTTCAACCCTTTTCCAATCACTTTACTTGAACTAACTTTTTACTTAAAGAGTCTTTTTTGTAGGGCCCTTAGAAATTATAACTTATTGCCCATTATCATGCGCTTCGACTTTGACTCCAACAAGTCGGAAATATACATTTTGCTAGCTAAGTATTTTTCCTGTTCTAGGCTTTAAATTGTAAAAATTAGACAAATTTTAATTGTAGCCATTTAAGAAGTTGTTCAAATGGCGAACGATCGGTCTGAAACTGATTTATAGATGATTTTTTCTTTTTAATGGGACCGTTCTAATTTTATAAAGTTCTACCAACATTTGTGCAAAATCGGTACACTAACAAGAAATTTTTAAAGATAACAAAAAACTGCCTTTGTGTGCCATCTTTTGGTCACAATGTTGCAAATTTTTAATAAAAAGTTAAAATTTGCAACGTTGTCATTTTTCCTTATGCAGCTGCAACTTCATTTTAAAAACTCAGCCACGCACAAAAAATTCTCTTGCCAGTTCAATGGTCAATTTTTTTTATGCAAGTCGGCAACACACAGCCACAGATAGAGGCAGGCAGACGTAATGTTACGACAACAATGACACTGACAATGAAAGTTGCAACAAAAAGCGGATGTGCAGGCAGCCAGCAACTATGACGAAATCAGCTTCCACAACGAGACACCAGGTTCCCAGAGCAGCAGACCCGCCAATAGGTGATGGTAAGAGGGGGGGCGGATGGGGATGTGGGGACATGCCCATATAAAGTTGAGTTGTGTGTTGCAACAACAAAGGAGGAGAACAGACAAAAAAGAAGCATCTAATGCATAGCTAAACAACTGTTACAAAAGCTGAAATGGGAGCTGCTGAGTTGCATGCACCCACCCACCCACGCAAACACCGAAATGCAGACAATACTATTGTCAGGGGCGTGGCCGTGTATGCGTTGGGTGTAATCATTTTAATGAGCTTACACAAAAGCCATTTAGTTAGTTAAATTTGTTGCTTTGCACACATTTTGATTGATGCACTTCAAACAGGCGACGCTTTTCGGTCGCAGCGGCTTTATTAAATTGATAGTTTTCATTTAGTTTTGTTATGCAAATTGTCCGGTGCGGGTTGGTGAGGTATGTGAAACATTCAATTAGCACGATTTGTATATTGAATAGGTTGAACTAACAGGTTACAACGACACACACACATACACACACAAATTGAGCTAATTAAAACGACTGTTTTGATTAAGTTGCGATTTCGTGTGATATGAACTAATATAGACAATATTTAATGCACTTGTTAAGTGCAATAAATATTACTACAGTACGCCCCATGCACATTGGTCGGAATTTAAAATTTTTTTTTTCAAAAATTTTTTTTTTCGGGGATCCAAACAAATAACTTCGGAATTTGGGTTTACTTCGGTTTAATGCTGTAAAATGATTTTATACCAATTTTCTTAAATAATATGTAATTAAAATTAACAAAAAATCTTAGGAAAATAACCGCACAATTTTAGGTAATGAATTATAAGAGATCCAAATCGCTCGGGAATTTAGGTTTCGGTTCAGTGTTTCACACTTCTAATAAGATATTATAGAATATTATATATTATATATATTTTATATATTATGAAAAACTTTTAAATAACTTTCAAATATTAAATTTCACGTTCAAAAACTAAAATTATTAAGTCAAATGTTTTAGTTTCATGATTATGTAGAAATCACCTTGAAACCGCCGTTTATCTTTTGGATTATTAGCCACCAAAATTTCGAATATCCTATTCTGGCAATTCCTCAACCGACTTACTAATATCTTTAAAAACGCTTAATAGAGCAGTAGAAAGTAAATGCCTTCTATACTAAACGATAACTTGCAGTCATTTAAGATGTATTTCTAAATTTACAAACATCTATTTCTTAAGATAAGCGCTAAAGAAACAAGAATTTTACGATGGAAGAGGAGCAGATTATTGTGGATCTCGTTGAGGAGAATATGGATGTGTTATAGATCAAATAGTTGGTCAACGTGACCTAGAAACAGAGGAGTCGTGGATCGAACTGGTCGAACAAATTTTGAATGGCATTTAGCGCTAAAGATAGGTTTTCTCAATGAAACAAAAGTCCATGTCAGAACTGGCAAAGAAGAGAGCGGACAAATTCGAATGTTAAGGAGTATAACAATGATTTGGCCATTAAGCTATTCCCAAGCAACTTATACTGCAATCACATGCACCGAGTGTGGCCCAATTACTTGCCTTTTGCCCTTCTGTCTTTTAAGCCATGATGACAAGTGACTGTATATGAAAAGCCCGTCCAATATTTTCCATTTGTTTAATTTCTTATTACAAATTCAGTAATTTATTTGCTAAATTTAATTTGTTAATTTTTTGTGCAGTTTTCAGTGTGACCGTAAGTGAGCAGGCATAAAAATACCTTCCATGCTAAACAATGTATGTACATGGTTTTCAAATGCATGAAGATGAAGTAGATTGCTACAAAATTCATCTAGGTGTATTTCGTGTACAATAGAATACCAAATTTAGCAAATTCAGAAAATCCACATAATAAGCCCTTAACCTTTTTTACTTGCGGTTTTCGGTTGTTTCGGTTTAGAACCGTTTATGCATCCCTGTATAAAGTAGTCCAAGACAATGTAACATAGTCCATTTTTGATTTTATATGTTAATAATTAAACTGTTGGGGTGCATTATAGTCCAATATCTTTTAAGTCCACCGTTTTTCGGTGTTCTTTCTTCAGTAGTCTTCGCGATCGACTGCAATTGCATTTGCATGATGGGATAGCGGCCAGGTCATGCTTATTCTCAAAGCGCATTTTCAGCATCTGAGTAGGGCCTCTAAGACTAAGCTCTAAGAATATTCTCAGAATAGTCTCAGAGGTGATTCCTTAAGAAGTTTGTTTTTTAATTATAATAAAAAACATAAAAAATTGAATTGATTGGTGGAATCTTTATTATGGTCTGTAAGAACTATCTCTGACAAATACTTCTTAAAGATCATTTCATTCAAATGTTGACAGCGGCATGACATTTTATTCCCGATTTTCCCCATATCAAAAAATTAAATAATATTTTTCAGGTCTATTGAGCCAAAGACAATCAACACTCTGAGACTAAATCTATTGCTTTACAACAGAGATGCACAAATGTTTTTTTATGGGTGTGAAAGTTCTTTTTAATGCACAGCTGCGAGCCTTTTTTAAACGGATTCATTGTTCGGACAACAATAATATATTCGTTGTAGATCATAGTCGACAATTTCTACCAACAAAAAACTACAAGAAAGATGTTGAAATCTTTTGTAAATTTGACATTGATTAGTGTCAAATGCTTTACAAAAACATGAAGTTTAGTTTGAGAAAAAATTAAAATTTTGGTAATTCTTGATTAGCATGACTAGCTCACAGTGCGGCCCATTCTCCTTTCGACAGACGAGCTTAATAAAAGTCTGCAATTTATTTTCATTCAAAAGTGTTCACCATTTTTAAAAAGCATAAACTTCGATAAATGTGAAACCATGTTTACTGAAGCAACAAATGCTAGCATTTTAGTTCCTTCTCTCTGTAGTATTCTTAACCCTCTCATTTTCCATTTACAGTTCGTTTCTTTCACCCCACAACCATATTTCTTAAACTGTCCAACTTTATTAGCTACTCCAAATGGCACGCACGCAACTATGTCGAGGTGTTTACGGTTGGGAACTTATCAAAAATGTAGAACCCACACTCGCTTGGCCACCCCTCCATTTTCAAATGCCATTTAGCAGCATATTAACTTTTGTACTTGGAATGAGCAGTCGCCAGGACCCTAAATGACTTTGTTGGTGTATGTGTGTGTGTGTGTGCACAGAAGAAGGAAGGAAGGGCAACTCTCTGACTGAGTAGGAGGTGTGTTAAGTGCGTGTTAAAACCGACCAAGCGATGCACGCACATTGCTTGCCCCACATTCGAGACAAGGGGCTGTTGCATTCTGGGCTTGACACACTGCCAAGTTAACTCGGCTCTCTTTCTCCCCCTTTTGGGCCAAGCTGCACAACTGACTCAATTACGCGACTGCAGATTGCACTTGAATGCTGCCTCTGCCTCTGCTGCTGCTGTTGCTGCTCTGCATGGAAATCACAATTTATATACAATGTTGTAATATAATTTTTGCACAGTAAGAAACTCAAGTGCCACATTGTTCGGTGGCGTCATCCCTTTTTCACTTGGAGCAGCAACTCGACTTGGAGTGCATTGGCCATGGCTGTGGCAAGTTTATGCAGTTGGCTGCAACTGCCATAAATGCAATGCGGCCCCTAGTTTATTTACGACTATTTTATGGCACTTGTTTAACGCAAATGCAAATTTATAGAAAACAAACAAAAAAAGGAACGGCGTCATAACATCTGCTCCTGCTTCTCCTCCTCCTGCTCCTGTTATTACTTTTAAGTTCATAGAACCCATTGGTGCATAAATGTCAATGACTCGACTGGAACACATTTGTCAAAGGTAATTACAAGTGTAGAGCAAATAATAAGGGTAAATATTGAAAGTGCAATCAAGAAACGAATATGTTTACTCGATTTTGTTCACTCACTCAAGAAGAACACATCAGCAGAACAACTTGCTGTCTTATCAATTATACATTTTTAACAATCATCCTGATGAACTCGAGTAATGTGGTATTATGATAGCCAATTTCAGGAATCATGGTAGAGGAAGGTCACGCGGGATACCCGATGCTTAATGTAGTTTTTTTTTTATTGTCAAACGTACGTATGATCAATGAATTGCATAAAAATCGGTGAGATTTATGCTTAACTCTTTCATTCTTTTATTCGCTCCACCAATACAATTACATTCAACTTATAATTTGCAATTTAATTTAGCCACAATAAGTAATTAATTTAGTAAAAATAAATATATATTCCCTTCTTACATTTTTTTTTTAATCTACAAATTCAGTCAGGCCTGTTCCCATTTCCGAATGGATTTAAAAAGTAAGAGCATTGCAATTCCCAATCGTTTTCATTTATTTGCTCCCGTTTCCGAGTGAAATAAAAGTCGTTTTTTAAATGCAATTACAAGCGGAAATTTTAGAGTTTAAATCAGGGATTAATCCCGAAACGAATATCGGTTTCGGTACCGGTTCTGGTACGTACCGAAATGAAAATATCGGTTAAAGGCAGGGAATCAACCCGAATCGAATTTCGGATCCGGTTCCGGTTCTGGTACGTACCGAAACTAATGTTTCGGTAAAAGGTTCTGTTTAGGTTATAGTTTATTTCGGTATTCGGTTCCGTATCGGTACCTTGGTTTTGTATTTCGGTATACCGCTACGTACCGGTATGTACCGGTATAATTAAAAAATCCTTTAATCCGAAGATATAATAGAAATGGTAGCAACCTACACAACAGAAAGTAGTTATAAAGAAGGAAAATTAAACATAATAAACTTTACCTCAAAAAAAAATGTTCTAATAATAAAAGAGCAAGAAAATCTTTTGATATCTGAGGAAATGTTAAATACACTGTTGTCAGATAACTTTACCGATCACAATTTAACCCTGGTTAAGTCCATTTGGGTCAATTAATAATTCATTTCCTTTGTAAATGCCAAAATTGAGAATAAATTAATAATATTTGGAATTTATTGAACTAAAATAGATGGAAAGAAATAAGATGAAATTATTATTTTTATTGAAAATTTCAGTTTTTACTAGATGGTTCCTTAACTTCACATTTGTAAGTTTTCGCTAACGTTTACCCTGCGTTTTACCCTGAAGAAGTCCCTGATTGAAGCAATAAAAATGAAATAACAAAAAAACTCAGAACCGAAACTGTACCGGTACAATGTTTCGGTTCTTTTCGGTCATTTCGGTTCCAAAAATAAAGGTTCCGAAATACCGGTACACAAAAAATAAATAATAACGGTTCCGGTTCTGGTTCTGAGTTTCAATCGGTTCTTTTCGGTATACGGTTCCGGTTCGGGTTCCGGTTTGACACCCTGGTTTAAGGTTCTATTTCGGTTTTCAGTTTATTTCGGTTTTCGGTTCCGATACGGTACTCAGATTTTTATTTCGGTGTCCGGTACGTACCGGTACAAGTATAATTTTTATAATATGAAAAAATTTTAATTAATTCAAGATAACCAAAAAATTAATGGATGTAATCTAAACTAAAAAATGGTTTTCTTAGAATATGCCATTTAAAAAACTTTTTTTAAATATTCAGATTTCTACCCTTTTTATTTTTGATCAATTTCGCTTCTGTCCACGCTTCCAGTAGTATCCCTACACTCAGAAAAAAAATCTAGAATTAAGGAATTTACTATGCTTATTTAGTCCAGACGAACTCGAGTAAGGGCCATTTCTCACAAAGCTGACAAATACTTCTTAATAATGGTTCGAAATAATCCGCTCTAAAATCTGCCGTATCTCCGTTAATAATAGAGATCTATAGCGATTTGGATAGATTTGAACCTATACTATAAGACTACGGTCCAATATCTTATATATCTTAAAAAGAGAAAATGATTCTGGATATTCTTTAAGAGCGAATTTCGAAAATGCAAATCTCTTTTCTGAGTGTATATATTGCTATTTTACCAGTTGAAATATATATTGGTAATAATCATAAATCAATGAAATAAATAATAAGAAACCGAACCAATACCGGTATCAGCGTTTTGGAATGGTTCCGGCTTTTTCGGTTCCTATTATAAAGGTTAACGGTTTTCGGTTCTCAAAAAATGTTAATATCGTTTCCGGTTTAGATACCTGGTACCTGGCTTTAAACGGTTTATTTCGGTTAACTGTTCCGCTTCCGGTTACGGTATTATTCCCTGGATCAAATTATTGTTTTTGGGAAACGGGAGCAGCTATCAATTCCGATTCCGAATGATTTGATCAATATGGAAAACGGGATCAGGCCTGAGTATATAGCTTTTAGCCTAATGCTTAGTATTCACTTCAACTGCTGCCAAAACAAAAATCTCCATATCCATCATTGTTTGCAACAATGTTTCTTAAGCTGTTCAAAGTAAAATATGGTCCATAGGCTATCCATTCATGTGGACTGTACAACATTACTTCTCAGCTCCGTATGGGCAAGATGTAAAGTGTAAAGGAATCATTACTTCCGCTTCTTCTTTCCACAAATTTCTCAATGAAACTTCGCGTTACTTTGCAGCTCCGTATAGAGCTTCATGATGGATATTCAAAATTATATAGATCAAAAACCCGGTTTAAAATCTTTCGAATGAGAAATATGAAATTGAAATATGATTAATAAATAAAGTTAATAAAACGAATTTCATTAAGATGTGCTCCAAAATTGACCATGGATCCCAAGTTTTCAGTCCTTTGGGATGGATATTCCGAAATTTAAAAAGCTCGATTGACCTAAACACTAATTTTAGGACAATCAAAGCAACTGTGAAAGAAAATTATAATATAAGTACGCACTAAATCCCCATATTTCGACATTGGAGTGGATTTTCCTATATTGGAATATCATGAGGGTTTTTTTTCAAACATTCTCATGAAAACTTTTCCGTTCTTTTTCATCACCTTAGAGGTATAGTTTTTAAAAAACCTTCAGATGACCGACTGTTACCACAAATGGAAACTACTGTCTTAAGTTTTAGCTTTGTAGCTGTTAACGTTTAGGCTGTGCGTTTATTTCGAATTAGTTAATCAGTCAGTCAGTAAGACAGTGAATCTTTTGAACTGTTTTTTTTCTGTTCTCTGCAAACTGATTCAATTGAATAACTTTATGGAGTCGCCGTTTCGGGGTAGTTTAGGTGAACTGTCAACAATGTACAAATGAATCAAGTGGGTGCACATGTGTGTGTGTGTGTGTGTGTAGCCATAACAAAAAGCTGGTTCGTTCAACTGATTGTTGCAATGTCTGATCAATATTGGCCAACGATGCATAAAATAAGCATCCCAAAAAACATAAACACAGGATTTACGCCGAATGTCAACGTTGACGACGTTGACAACATACAATAATTTCCGGCGTTTGATAACTAAAACAACAACAACAACTCACTCACGCAGGAGCTCCAGTTTGCAATTGTAAACAAACAAATTTCATGCTACGCTGCGCAAGAAAGTTACCCATGTTTTGCTGCCCTAACAGGGTAAAGAAGAGAAAGAACAATTTTTTTTTATCAAATTGACAAGCGACCGAGAGCCAGTCAGAGGGCCGGATACATGTTTTTTTTTTTGTATTTAGCATTATTAAAACCAATTCAAATCAGGCAGCCTAGCCAGCCAACGGCCATGTTAATTGACAGACATGGGGCACGCAGATATTGAAATCAAATGCGTTCGGGCACAATGGCCCATTCATGCATAGTCTCTCTGTGTGTGTCTGTATGTGTGTGTGTGGGCGAGGGCGACGCCGCTTCGCTGCGGTTGGATGAATACATTTTGCATGCGTGGCGACATGTGTCAACTTCTATTAAGTTAACGTTGGTCATTCAACTCGCGGTCGCAGATTGTTCCATGCTAAACCCTACCCGCCCCTTCCCTCCCGCCACCCGCCATTTTGAAGCTTCTGTAGTTCTATGCCAAACCGCTTGTACATGGGGCCAGAGCCACACTCTGTGGTCAGCAGTTGTTGCCCCGGCAACTGATGCGGGCTATTGGTGGATGAGTAGTTAAAAACAGACATGAAGATAAAGCACCAGATAGTTAATAGGGGGATTGTCCACCATGTGGATAAATATGTATGCAGTTGAACGCATTCAACTTGTCAAGTGATTTAGAAATTATAAAATATTTGCAAATTAAATGCAACACGTTGCAAGGGATTAATCCACTCCACTGAAGCTGACTGATGTAGTGTTGATTAGGAAAAATAGAGGAGAGCCAACTTTTGGCGCATCGAAAATTGTATACCCTTGCTTCTGCTGCTGCAGCGCCCGATAAATTATGAAATACGATACGAAACAACTATTTCTATGGATACCTATGTGACATATTTATTCGAATTTAGTCAAATTTGACAGATTTATTTGAATTCAAATATCACTTTCAACATCTGATTTAAAGCTACGACCAATATATGACGGGTATTTTCGATGACTGTTATAAAAAACATGGTAGAATTATGAAGAACAAATAAACAATACAATAACATAGTCATCCGATTTTAAAAGCACGTGGAATTATACCTTTTGGTTCATCATGCGAATTCCGACATTTTTTCAAAAATAATTAGAAAACCAAAAATAAATTTTGTAAAACAAATAACTAAACGAAATTTACTAGTTTAAGAATGGGAACACATAATTGCGAACGTAAAAAAACTAACAAATTGAGGAATAATAATATCTGAAGAATTTAAAACAAAAAATCAGAGTTCTAAAATACGGAATCTAAAATGCAACAATTGTATGAGTACTAAAACTAGGAAATAGGGATCGATTATTACTAACGCGATATATCGTATATCGAATACTTTCTTGTGATATTTTCGGCGATTTTGGCATTGGCAAATCATATTTATCCAGGAAGCTCTGTGCTATCAAAGTTTGTCTTCGACTATAAAAGTGTGGTTTCCGACAACAGAAGTCGAATAACCGATAAGCACATAACTAAAGGCGTCTTCCAAAAGTCTCTGTCTTACGATTATTAGAAAAAAAAGTTCTCACGTTTCTTCGATTAAACTTCTTATGTTTTCTTTGTTGTTGATATGTTGACTTTTCAGCTTCAGCGTCTTCTTTCACTTTGAATTTTTGAATAAGTTTCCACTACAATTATGAAATAAAAAAAATATCTTTGCAAACTTGTAAAAACCCGTTTCATCTATATTTTTTTTGGAATTGGGAGCTCTGAATTCGATCGCACACAGAATTTTGTTTTTAATACGCTTCAAATGACACCTCAATTACCCCAAACGACCTGTTTATTCTTAAGAAAAAGATTTTGTTTGTTAAAAATATCGAAAATATCGATAGTATCGATTATTTTTTTTCAACAAAATATTAATATCAAAATGACACATTTTCAATATCGAAAAAATATCGATATGGATATTTTTCACATATCCGACATCCCTACAAGCAAACTTGAATATATTGTTATACCTGTCAACGGTAAGTTTCTCTCCAAAAATAATTTATTGGTTATATGTTTACCTACCGGTAACTCCCTCCAAAAATTAAAAAAAAGCGATCGATGGAATTAACTTGCTGAAACTATCAGCAATGTTCTCAATTCCACTTTCACAAAAGTATTGTGATTTCAAACCGGTTTTTGCACCAAATTTGGTCTCCAAATCACTAAACTTTTGTGGAAGTAGAATTGAGAACATGGCTGTATATCTTTTGATATTGAAAAGTTTGAATTTTTGAATATGCTTTTGGATTATTTGGTTTTTGAAAATAAATGTACTATAAATATTTTTAACTTGTGAAATTATAGTGCGAAAGAAACAACAACTTGACACTCATGGGAACTATAATGAAATTTAATTACAAAAGGAACTGCATTTAACACCTTTTGGTGTTAAGAACTGTTTTCCACGCCACCTTTTTAAGGTAAAGTTGAAGACGCGTTTTATTTATTGCCCACGGGCTAATCCTCATTCTATAAAATAAGTGAATAAGATTTTCAGCATGAAACAGTGAATCAGTCACATTTTGTTTACCCTTCTTCAGTTGCACATTCTCAAAAAATTTAGCGGTTTTGAGAAAAACTTAATAATACTCAAACTAATACTCGGAATGTTCCATATGCGATCGCTATGCAACAATTATCGTGGCCGATTGATACGCAAAAATAATTGAAATATTGAAAGCAACCCTCACTCTCATTTACCGGATTTTCGCGATGACAAAAATCAAAGGTAATAGAAACAAGGATGGAGGATAAAAAGTGCGCACGGCTGCTTAAGGCCTGTGAAGGAGTCAATGAACCATCTGTTTCTCTTTACCGACAGTAAAAAATATATGCAAATTGAAGGAACCGGATGAACGGAACTAACAAAAAATACATAAAAATTCGTAATTTTTAATGCGAAATTTAAAATTGACGATACTTTTTAAACAGACGTCGTATGTATGCTGCCGTCGCTTACGGCACCGCAGCCGCGACGCTGCAGTCTCGACGTTGCAGACGCAACTTCTGTCTCTTGGCTGCCTGTTGAATGGCCAAAGCTTTTCACTTCCAAATCTTCCGTTTTTTTTTAACCAATTTAATAGGGCTTTGCATATAAGACAGATATTCACAAGGTTCTAACATCAAATTTGTGTCCCTGGCATTTTTTTCGGCGTACTGGCGTAGCATTGTGAGTCTATTTTGTACCAAAATTGAAATAATTTCGAAGTTTTTTTTTGATTCCGTTGACTTAAAGTACGCCCGAGAACGAAACGTGCTTGGTATTTTGAGTACAAAACGGTATATTTTCCATTATGTTCCTACTAGAACTTTATTAACTTTTTTCTATTAGTATCCAAACTAAAACAAACGACATGCTATGTCTAAGTGTCCTTTTAACATATAGAATGCGCATCTCGTTTCTCATTTTGAAAGGATACACTTTTCTCATTCATTTTAGTCACTTTCCTAAATATTAAAATAATTATCTCTGTCTTAGATTTCTAATGATCAAAATCGTTAGATATTCGACCAAGCATGCAGCTCAACCTCTGTTCAACCACATTTCGTTTCCTCTCCATTACATCAAAAAGCATCTCAATTTGCTGCAGCTAATTACAACTCAACTAACCAAAATGGGTCATCTGCATCGTTTGCTGCTGCTGCTGCTGCTTCCCTTTCCAAATTTAACCATCTGACCGCATAATTACAATGCAAAAGTCAACAAAAATCAAGTACACACACACAGACACAGTTCGATCTAAAAAAAACAAAAGCAATTAGACAAGTGACAAATTACAAAGAGCAACAACAAACAACAACAACAAAAACCACAGTGACAGATGAACAAGCAAAATGCATAATAAAATATACGTTGAGCAGTTTGGAAATTGTTTTAATTATTTTCATATTTCAGTTTTATGACTCGAATTTTTAGAGAAAAAATGTATTTTTGTAAATTGTTGTTTGCCGACCACAACAATTGCATTTGATGTGCCACAGATAAGCCAGCACGAGGCGAAGGCCCCCTTTTGGTTGGGTCTCCCCTCTTGGCAGCAATATGGAAATTGCGGTTAATTGAATTCACTGAACAGAGTTCACAACCAAAGAGCCAGCTGCTGTTCCTCCCTCCTTCTTTTTTTTTTTGTCCATATGTGAAAATTAATTGAAGTTTTGCACTTTAATGGCGTTTCGAGCGGCAGCAACAACAAAATCTCGCATGACTAACTTTTCCATGTTGTTCGTTGGGCGTTACTTTTTATGACCAGGGGACACCAAAAAATTTTATGCGCCACCCCCCATCCATATGAAATTCACTGGACAGTGTTTATTATTTTTATGCTTTACTTTTAATTGACATTTGTACCAAGATAATGAAATGCTGATATGCAGCAGGCCAAGTTGACAGTTCTTTTTTTTTTTACTTGGTTTTTATGAAAACCCATTTTTCTCATCATGCCAAATGAGTTTCATGTTCAGTGTCCGTTTGGGCGGGTTGAGTTTATTGCAGCATTGTCTGCTGATTCAGCTTGTCCTTTTGGTTACGTTTTATGATGCAGTATGTGTGTAGCTTTTGCACTTAAAAATGGGGAAGTGCCCGGTCATTCAGTGTCTTTCATACATATAGTATGCATTAGAGAAGTGCGCGTGACGTGAATAAAAACGAGTCACGGAATGTCACGACATGTTACGACGTGATCTTTCGTGCGTGTTACAGTTTAACATCGTAAATATAAGTCATGCAGTATTTACGCAATTTTTAAACACTTGAAAAATGTATATTAATTTTGCCCAGAAGTTTTTAACGCATAGAAATATTCATTTCCGACCACATAAACTATATTTATTCTTGATCAGGACGACGAGCTGAGTTCAATTCCGTCCGTCCGTCTGTCTGTTTCTACGCGCACTAGTCCCTCAATTTTAAAGCTATCGAGCTGAAATTTTGCACAGAGTCTTCTTTTTACTGCACGCAACTAATATGTCGGAACCAGCTGGATCGGATGACTATGGGCCCTGTTCCGAATTTCGAGTCGATTTTCGTGTAAACGTTTGCATTTCGAATTCAAGTTGAATAAAAGTATATGCAAGTGAGAATCAAATCTGTGGTTACTGATTCCTTTGTCCATTTTTTCTCGATTTGAATTCACTTAGAATGCCATAGATACAGTCGGTCAAAAAACTAGTTCTAGTGAGAAAAACTTTTTTGTTTTTCATCGTAGCGGCACTAATCTTGGTATATGATGGTTTTATATGCTTCCACACATTTACAGAAAAATTTATCAAAATCGGATGACTATAGGATATAGCTGCCATAAACGGTCGGTTAAAAAACTAGTTCTAGTAAGAAAAAAAATTTTGTTTTCCATCGTAGCATTACTAATCTTGATATATGTTAGTTTTATGTGCTTCCACACATTTCTTGAAAAATTGATCAAAATCGTATCACTATAGCATATAGCTGCCATAGAAACGGTCGGTCAAAAAACTAGTTCTAGTGAGAAAAAATTTTTTGTTTTCCATCGTAGCGTCACTAATCATGGTGTATTTTATTTTTATATGCTTTCACATAGTACAGTAAAAATCTATCAAAATCGGATGACTAATATAGTCATATGACTATATAATAATATAGCTCCCATAGAAACGGTCAAAAATTACATTGTGAAAAAAACCCGACTAATTGCCTCTTGAATTTCGTTTTTTATTTTGCTTAATCGAGTCAGTTTGGAGTTTGGACGTTGAAGTACAATGCACAGAACGTTCAAGTGGCCCATGCGACACCAAGCCGAAGCCTGTTACGCGCGAACCCTACGCAAAATAGCAGCCCACCTCCCGCCCAATCGTAAGAGGGGCGCAGCCGCTAACGTGCGACACGAAATCACGGTGGAAAATTACATAGAATAGAACAAAAGAAAATAAATAGGCTATAAATAGTAAAAGTAAAAATTGAATTAGCAGGAAAGGACAACTCCGAACTGATCACTCGGTAAAGTTTGTTATAATCAGCATAGAGGACACGAAAAGGAATAGTTAGTACTACATCTTTTCAAGGATATGGGGATAAAGTAATGGTTAGGTCTCATCGGGACACTAAAATTAATTTGGGTAGTCAACTCAGAGGAGTCAATTTCATGACTAATTAGTTTATGTAAAAAAATTACATCAAGCATAATTCTACTGTTAATTTAGGAAGGAAGGTTAATTAAAAGAAGTCTACTAAAATACAAGGGCAGTCGGTTATTATTATCCCAGTTTAAGTCTCGAAGTGCAAACAACAAGAATTGCTTGTGCACCGATTCAATTCTATCCTGATGGCTTGAATACTGTGGAGATCACACACACGATCCGTACTCAAGAATTTGACGGACAAGAGAAGTATAAGGATTTTTGGTCGTATAGGGATCGTCCGACTTATTGACTTGGGGCGCGGGCAGGTTTGCAGCTCACGAACTACATCTCAGAGCGAGAGCCGAAATGAGCTTGGGCGGGCAGCTCAAGAGCGCGTAATTCCGAACCCAGCTTGGGTCCGATTTCTTACCTTACAGATGTGTATTAAAACTTCGGCACAGTCGAAGTTAGCTTTGCCTTCTCGTTTTGTAATAATCTATATATGTGGAAATTTAGTTTTAATTTGGTTTTTTAAAAGTCCGTTCAAAAATATATTTTTTCGAAACAGAATATCAATTATACACGAACATTTAGAAAAATTTATGATCGCAGTAGCAAAATAGCATTCATTGTGATTTTGTAAATATTTTTTGCTATGAGCGCTAGAACTAGAATTTTATAATATGCCGCATAAAAAGGGATTTTTTTGAAAGTGCTCATCTCTAGTTTTTCTTATATTTGGACGAACATTTTTTTAAACGCTATTCTCCTTTTTCTTCCGATATTATTCAAGCAAAAATTAAATTTTTATTAAAAATATTAAAAGGATTCTGGCAGGAAAGTTTGTTGAATTATGGAATTTCTTCAATATTTTCCGCACAATTGCAAGTTTATTATTTTGACTTTAAAATACTTACCAGCTTGCCATATAAACACTCAGGACATAACGCCATTGAAAATTCTGTGCACTTTTCATTAAAAACTTTCCCTGCTACTTGGCGGCTACTTAAACACCTCGCCGCTCGCTTGTACGCTTTCCCTGCAAACTCAGAACAAGGCAACCCCAGTTGTTGTTGTTCTTTTTTTTTGCTTCTCTTTCACAGAGGAACATTCTTAATGCCAGTGCTGGACCAAGGAAAAGTCAGCTCCCTTGGCAACATTGCAGCTTTCAGAGGAGCTATAAATTTTTATTTGGTTGTTGCTATTGTGTCAAGGGTTGGGTGGGAGGGGGTAGGGAAGAGGGTGGACCAGCATTACTATTACCATTATGCTTTTGCTACATATTTGTCTTTATTACCCAGTTTTCAGTTGCCAAATTTCAGTGAAAAGCGGCAACGTGGCACAAGAAGAACAACAGCCAGGGCCCGACCTAGGCCAAAAGTGCAAATTGTGCAGCAGATGCAGGTGCAGGCGGCGGCAGTGGCGGCCACTAAATACATAACACTCGAGTAAGCTTCCGCAAATTTTCTTTGCCGAGCTCCCTGGCGTGTAATTTGCATTTCAAAGGCAACTCCAACCCACTCCAAGTTGAGTTCCCATTTGCCCCGCTGTTTCCTTACTCCAATGACCCGTTTTTTTTTTATTTTCTGCAGCGGCTTTACTTTTCTTTTCGTTTTTCTCCTATTTGATTGTTGCTGAGAGGGTTGCTGGCTGCTGCTGCTGCTGCTGCATTCAATCGTTATCTGATGTGGCCCGGGCCAGGCCAAGATGTTGTCTGATTTTAGGTCTTTGAGTGGCACTTTCTAGCTGCTGCTGCTGCTGCTGCTGAGCTGCTGCTGCCTCTTTCAATCAACAGCTGTTGAGTCGCCTACACATTTCATTTTTCCAATTTCTTCAGCTCCCAACGATGCCACTCAATGACTGTTTTTGTGCCTTTTTCCTTCGCTGGCTTCATTTGCCGTCACACACATTCTTTGCCGTTGCCTTTGCCTTTGGCTTTGGCTGCTGCTGCCGCCGCCTGCTGGCACTTCAATCATATTTCGTTTTCGCTTTGACTGCAGCGTTGTCGTCGCATCGTCGAGATTTCTTCACAAAGATTAAAGTGCACTTTGCTGTTATCTTTTAGCCGGGAGTTCAGTTCGGGCCAAGCAACTTCTTGCACTTGTGATACAAGATTTCGTGTTGCTCCAATTGCACGCGCGCTCGACTTATGAATTTTACAACTTCCGTTGCCAGCTCAGGGCAGCTTAGGGTTTTGTCCTGCCCTTCCTTACATGGCGTTGCCATGGGGGATTTCCATCAGCTACAGCTTCAGTCAGAGACAAACGACGCTCAGACATGCAAGCGGCTTTTGTGGCTCTTCACTACCTCTCCCGCACCACCCCCGCACCACCCCCCCAATGCCATTCTGGCCACTTGTGGCCTTTCTGTGTTTGTGTGTGTGTGTGAGATGCGCAGGCAAAAATGAAAAATAATCCCAAATTCAATTGCAAATGAAATTGAGGGCGAAAGACGCCATAAAAACACACACAAAGAGAGAGGACGAAAAAAAATAAAAAAACACCCAGCATACCCAACTGAAGCTGATTCTGAAGATCCCAAAAGGCCATAACAGACGCTTTATACAATTTTGACGCTTTAAAAAAAATTCATGCACGAGTTTTATATAAAAATAAAAGGAAAACGCAAACCAGAGGTTAGGGGCACAAAATTTGTACTCGCATGCAAAACAAATTTCAAATGCTCTTTCAACGAAAATTTTGTCCACGATCTAATTAGGTTCAAGCTTAGAACCAGGGAATAATACCGTAAACCGGAACCGTTAACCGAAATAAACCGTTTCAAGCCACGTACCGGTATCGAAACCGGAAACGATATTTAATTTTTTTTGGGAACAGAAAACCGTTAACCGTTATAATAGGAACCGAAAAAACCGGAACCATACTGTATCGGTTTCTTATTATTTATTTGATTGATGTATGATTATTACAAACCAATTGACCGTTCCCGAACGTGAAATAAAATGTTCACCGAGCTCGCCTCTCAATAAGTCCATTGTGGCACCGTCTTGTTGAAACCACATGTCATGCAAGTCAAGCTCTTGCATTTTGGGCAACAAAAAGTTGGATATAATCTCACGGTAGCGCTCACCATTCACAGTTACGTTACGATTCGCATCATCTTTGAAGAAGTACGGTCCAATGATGCCACCAGCCCATAAACCGCACCAAACTGTGACTTTTTCTGGATGCATTGGTAGCTCTTGCAATGCTTCTGGCTGATATTCACTCCAAAATCCAAAACCCATTGTGCTAAAAATTAGATTCGTCGCTGAACACAATTTTTCGGTAAAAAAGTGGATCTTCGGCCAACTTTCCAAGGTCGTAGGTCGTTCGGCTTCAATTATGCACCCGCTTTATATTGAAAGCCTTCACACCTAAATCCTTCCGCAAAATTTTCCACGTTGTTGAGTAACAGAGGCCCAATTGCTGCGAACGGCGACGAATGACGACGAATTGATGGTCATCATTAACACTGGCCGATACAGCTGCGATATTTTCTTCAGTTCGCACTCTACGTAAGCGTGTTGGTGGTTTAATGTCCAACAATGCCGCTTCAGTGGGCCGATTGAACTGACCATAAAATGGAAGAACCGCGCTATGAACTTTCTTAACAGAGCACGCATTTTGATAATAAAATTCAATAATTTGCAAGCGTTGTTCGTTTGTAAGACGATTCATGGTTAAATTATAGAACAAACTGAAGATGTTTGACAGTGAAACAAAACACGAAACGTGCGTGAGCTGTTTAAACCAGTGTTGCCAAAAAGATAATAGCCAAAAAATCATCCTTTATAACATATAGAAAAAATTTCTAAGAAGCTTTAACACTTTTCTTTGCCAAATATAAGCCCTCTAATTAAATGTAAAGGATTTCTGAGTCTTAGAAAAATCCTTGCTTAAATATAGAAATGTTAGAAAAATTATAATATAAATTTTAGAAATTAAGTTTTGGGATTTTAATCAAATTTCGCTCTACAAAACAGTCTGGTTTCATATTTCGAAAACAATTTATGTCAGGTAAAGCTAAGGCAGATTTTATGATTTCAACTGTTTTTGTGTTTTTTAGAGCTGATATACCTGATATTTGAGTATTATACTAACCTATTATGAGCTATTTTGGACGCTAGTCTTATATACTACGTTTATGCACGTTTTCAGCAGCGCCCCCGGTCGGTTGGGCTGCTATTTTGCGCGTAACAAGCTTCGGCTTGGTGTCGCTTGGGCCACTTGAACGTACTGCGCATTGTACATCAACGTCCAAACAATAAAAAAATCATGCTTTTGCCCTTCAAAGTATGCTATGTCTATGAATATAAATAATTATATATTTCTTAGTAGCCTTAACACATATTATTTTTGTATACCTTGAACTGGTCCGACAATCTGAGCGAATGCACAATGTGGATGCTGCCATAACTGACTTTAAATTACCTCGTTTATACTTGTAGAAAATAAAGTTTGCATACTTTGAGGATGATTTTTTTATAAGCATAAACGTAGTAATAGTATGGGTTCAAATCTATCTAAATCACTAAAGATCTCTATTTTTGGCGGAGATACAGATACAGATTATTTCGAATCATTATTAAGAAATATTTGGTACGTACCGGTAAACCGAAATAAAAATCTGGGTACCGTATCGGAACCAAAAACCAAAATAAACTGATTACCAAAATAGAACCTTTAACCGATATTCTTATTTCGGTACCTACCGGAACCGGTACCAGAACCGATATTCGTTTCGGGATTAATTCCTGCTTCGAACCATACCCTGTGGTTCGAGCTTCTTCCGATCTACAAACCACACCTAGAGCTTAATAACCTCTTCGAACCTCCGTACCTTCTTCTTTAGAATTTCAGAGATTTTTAGCCTCTAAATAATAATGTTTCCCATTTCCAAAGTTGCTCTCTGTATAAGCTGATACCCTTTAATGCTGGTGGACTTTTTGCAAAGTGAATACAAAATTATGTAGCATACAACCGGGCGCGGTTGTCAGTAGATGCTTAGGGCAAAGTTCAGGGCGTACATTAAAGGGGCGTAACGTGCGTGTGTGTGTGTGTGTCTGGAGTCGTTTTGCACTCATTGTTGCCGCTAGTATGGGGAATTATCAAAAATGTTGCGTGTGAGATTGTGTGTGTGGGTGTAAATACATTTCATACAATTTTCCCTAATTTGCTTTTATTTTGTAAATGATTTGATTATATCGTTGTTCTTGTTTATTTTTTCTGTATTTTGTTGTGCCATCATCATCAGCAGCAGCAGCAGCCGTTGACATTCTAAGGCCTGTGCTTAATTTGTTTACCCAACAACAGTTGTTGTTGTTGTTTTATGTTAGCATTTTGTATTTATTATTTACTTTAATTAAAAATGTTTTAATTTTTAAAAGCATTTTGATGTAAGAAATATTAATTTGAAATAAATATTTAAAAACTCATTTGGCTACCCATCACAATCTGTCTAATTTCACATTCATTTACATAAACAGTCCGAGCCCTCCTTGCCTCAATTTTGATAAATAGTCTCTTCGTCTCTGCTTCTTCACTCTGCCACCGTCACCTGTGCGCCTTAACACTTACACATAAAGCAACACTCCGAAAATGTCATTTGACCAAACACTTTGAGCAAAAATTACGCATTTTAGCAACGTCCAGCAAACAACAAAAAAAAATCCATAGCACATTTGTACATGGGTCTATGGGCGACTCTGGTTGCCGCCTTTCGCATACAAATTAGTTTTTTGTGGTGCCGACCAGCCACCAGCCAAGGCAAGGCAGTCAGGCGGAGTGCCAGTCCTTCCGGCCTTTTCTTTTGGCTTTTCGAAGTTTTTTGTTTTTTGTTTCTGTATTACAAAACCACATTAATATTAAATACTACATATGTTTTACATCTCTGCCATGAGTGGAAAAGCAGGACGAAATTAATAGCATATTTTCAAAATCAACCAATTTAGGTCGGCCGATGAATTTGAAAACATATGCATGAAGATCTCTGCAAGTTTCTTGCAATGTTCTTATTCAAGTCTCTTCTTTTGGCTTCATTTTATTGCCTTTTTTGTGAAGCTCCTGTCGTTCCTTCGCAACGTATGCTCTATTCAATTTCATTTCATTATTTGAATTCTATCCGTCCGAGCAAAAAATGCGCCTTAGATGTCGGTTGACAAGGGTATGAAGTTTTCATATGCTGAAGTTGGTGATTTCTCAAATTAATGAACTGGACAGGAGAAATAGCATAAATTGCCAAATTTGGAACAATCGCTGCTGACAACATCCACCTTTTTGCACACGATGACTGGGACCTCATCGTTCTCTCAATTTCCTATATATTCTTCATCGTCAACAAGACAATTTGTCAATAGTTTAAGAAATAGTTTCTCTCCAAAAAGTCTATTTTTTTAGCTTCTAGAAACAAGGCTGCAAACCTCCATAATTTTAGATGAGGTTCGGTTCGGAGGTTCGAACCCGGGAGGAATCTGTAGGTTCGGTTTGCGGACCGGTTACTGCAACACCAGGATTTGGTTCGAAAAAAAATTCAGTTTTTATGGCTTCTTTAAACGTTTCAATTGGATTCAAAAAATAAATAGGTTATTTTTAACACTTTCGTAGTTTAAGTCGCAATTAAGAAAGTACTTAATAAAGACCTTATGTAAAATTTTATCTTTTTTTAACAGCCAGGCTGCAATTAAGAAGCTTGACCCGATTTTCTGCATTTCGATAGAACAAACGATTGCAACTAATCTTTTCAGAAATGTCAAAGTAGTCCAAAATCATCGAGGCAACTGCGAAGCAGGCAAACTTGTGATAGGCAGAACGCAGGTATGCCTATGGCAACGTATAGGCTCGTTTTACGAAAAATTTTCGAGTCAAAACGCTAGCTGGGTGAAACGCTACCAACCGCTCTAATCTAACCTAATCATAGTTTATATTGGGGATTATAGGCATTTTATCTTTCTAATGATGATTGTCTAGCTATTCAATTACAAGCAACAAACCTTTGTGTTGAAAATGCTCGTTGAACTGGTATCTGGGTTGCTGAAATAGGTATTATAGTAATCGCAAGTCTTCGTTTTTAAGACCTTTCCAAAAATTTAAAAATATTTGTCGATGTAAGTTACCTTGGACAATTTTCGAAGAAATTTATAAAATTATTGGTAGAATTTATATTTGTTTATTGATTTTTCTTTCCTGTTTTTAAACCCGAAGTAGAGTCATTAAAAGTTTTATTAAGAATTTCATTCGATGGAAAATTACTTAATATCGTGAACCTTTATTGTTAAATAAATGGTCCGGTTCGGGTTCAGGTTCGAGGGGTCAAACATGTAAGAGATTCGATTTATGGTCCGGTTAGGGCAATCCATAAAACCCGAACCGAACCGGTTTGCATTCTACATTGTCTACAAAAAAACACATTTTCCTACTTTTTGTAATATTTCGAAATTAAATTTTGTCATCTTTATATATCTTTCAAAAAAAAATTTTCACTAAGGGACGATTTCTCACCTCCTACATAGCGCTATCTGTCACATAAAGTTACAAATAACAGAGTAAGGTTTATGTTTATTTGACTCATAGCAGCTATTTAAAAGATGAGAAATCGGCCCTAAAGAAATATATGTTATTTTCAGATTCAACTTTTCAGATCTTTCAAAATCCATTAAAAGTTTGTTTTTTCCGGCGCGAAAACTTCTTCCAGTAGTTACTTTTCCTTAATCCTATTTTTCTTTTTATTATCCGTACCTTCCGACGTTAAGCAAAACATAAAGTCAATTAATACCGTCTTTTTCATCTGGACCAGACAATATTCCTGGTTGTGTTCTAAAGTATTTATTTTAACTATCTCTTAATAATTCTTATCTTTCCACTATCTGATAAGAATCTTACATAATACGCCTCCACAAAAATGGGAGTAGGTCTAATATCAATAATTATCGTGGTATCTCCAAGCTATTTGAACAACTAATAACAACTCAGTTGCTGCAGCACTTCTGCAGGTCCATAATTTCTCCAACTAAACATGGTTTCAAGAAGCTTCGTTCCACATCAACCAACCTCCATGAGTTTACATCAATTTTTCGCCGCGGCATTTATGAAAATCAGCAAAATGCTGTAATTTTTATATTCATAATTAATTTAATAAATCATCTTTTTCTCTGGAAAATTTATCAAACAAATGGATTTTTACCCATTTATCCTATCGGAATCAGAAAGTCTTATTTAATTCTACTTTATCCGAAGTAGTAAACGTAACTTCGGGTGTTCCTCAGGGGAGTCATCTTGACTGATTTTCCTCTTTGGTATGTTTATAAATGAGCTTCCTTTAAATCATCACTAAATCGCAAGTTTTAATGTACGCTGATGATGTTAAAATCTGTCTATCATACAGCAGTCTAGAGTCGCATTATCTGTTGGAAAATGAACTGGCCTGTATGTAATCTTGGTGTCTTTAAAACGTGCTGCACTTAAACCATTCAAACTGCAAGTATTTGACTTTCCACCGCAATAGCCCTCATTTGTTCAATTATTAGTTTGGTCAAAACAACCTTAAACCCATCCATACTATGACTGACCTAAGTATTATATTCAACCATAAACTTTGCTTCAACGACCATATCATATTGGAATTATTGTTAATAATTCTGGACTCGTTCGCCCAATTCTTGATTATAGCTCATGAATTTGGTCTCTGCAGTACTACAGGTATCAGAACCTTATAGAAAGTTTTCAGAAACAGTTTCTTTTGTTTGCATTGCGCGTCTTAAGCTGGGCTCTTCTTCGTCAACTACCATCCTAAGCTAAAAGGCTACGGCTAATTAACCTGCCAACACTTAAGAATCCAAGGACTTGCCATGGCATGATATTCGTTCATAAACTGATAAAAGGAGATATTGATTCTTGTCTTCTTCTAAGCCAACTACGATTTTGCTGTTCCACCTAGAGTTACGCAGTTGTATACCGGGGATATTTATGATTTTAGAAGATACAGTAAAATACTATGCAGGAAAACTTATTCCAGATCTTTCCGATAAAGAAAACCTAAGAAATCAATAAATCTTTTTTTCCATTCATTATTTTTTCAACTCTTTCAAATAGCTCATGCATAACTTCCGAGGTTTTTGTCAAATCTTAAGCTTAATATTAATTAGTCTTTTTCACTCTGTGTAAGATTGCTTGCGCGAGGTTTTTCCTTTACTGCAGAGCTTTTCCAAGCCAAATTCACTTATACATGCTTAAAATCGTTCACTCTGTGTAATTTGGTTAGCACCATTCTAAAGCCAACTTTTACTCAAAGTTTAGTATATATAGAAACAAATCCCATAGATGTAAATCCAATGCGTAAATACATTACTGTCAGAGCCAACAAATCATGTTAAAAGTTTCAACGCAGCTGCCGCTCCGCTCACAAAAGAACCAAAACCAGCAGCCTAATTGTTGTAGCTGTTAAGTCCTCGCCTTCAACTTATCAACTAAATTTCTACTTTTACTTTGCACTCAATTCAAGTGCCAGGAAAAGATAAACAAAAAATGTTCTCTCAATCGACAAAAGCTTAGTTAGAAGGTAAAAGCAAACGGTAGCCAAGCAATTTGTGGTCAAGTGTACAAACTAAAGGCTTTCCATTGGCGAGGCAAAAGAAAAGTTCCTAAATGACAGAGAGCATCGTCATCATCAACATCATCATCATCAACATCGTCGTCCTGGTTGTCGTTGTCGTGCAAATGGCGTAGAAATAAGCTAAATCTATGGGCTGTCTGTGTGTATCGGGCACTAATTAACGACAGAATAATTTGCAATGCCAGGAAACCACAGAGAGACACGAGTGGCCCCCCCCCCTTCTCGTCCTTTCATGGAATTAGAAAAGTTCATTTGGCAGAGCAACTGTTTGGCTTTTGACCCCATACTCCCCCTACTACACTCCTCCAACAACTTCTAGGCACATTTTGCATGCAAGGCAAAGTGCAATATCAACAAGCAGCAGCCACAGCTCTACGAGAAACAGAAATATGTCGGAGTTGTCACACACAAGGCACAAAACTTCCATTGGGACAAGCGCCTGACATTGGGTGGACACTTTTTGTATACGGGTTGGAATTTTCAACTATGTACGAGAGTTGGTATGAGTGGCCGGAGGACCAAGGCTAATGCGCCAAGATAAGACACTAAAGAATGTTTAGAGTGTGGGGAAAACATATGCTGTGCACCGAGGCTTTTTGAAGCATTTTCATTGCATGCAATTTGACCATAAAACAAATGAAACATTTGCGGTCTTATATTAAGGTAAGAGAAAAGTAGGATTGAAATTTTTGGGTCTGAATATAAATGAAGAGTGGTTAGTATAATTCAAGTAGATAGTGATTGACAAAATGCCGGGAAAGGCAGTTGGTAAAGGTGATGAGGTATGCCCACTAGACACTGAGAAAAACATATTGAAAGATGAATAAATCAAATTAATGTAACCTTGAAAGTAATATTTTTAGGATTTGATTTTTAGACTAAGTTCTTAGCAGAATTATTTCTTTATTAATTAAAAAATTGGTGCCCAATTTAAGTTTTCTATTTTCTCATTGAAAAGATATATTTTATTTGTTTTAGGATAGATTTCTCAAACTGCGGTTAGTCAAACTTACCTGAGAGAAAATGAATTTGAGTTTGAGGTTAGCTGTCAACTTAGCGGCAAATCGGTTAAGTATTGATGTGACAGTTAAGTGTCGATAAAGTTGTTTATATGCAAACAATTGATTCAAAATCAGGCTTAGATTTGTTGGTACGAAAAATGAATATGTACATTGTACACTTAGAATATTTTCTCTTTTACTTTGTTTATAGTTTTTATGGCTGTATAATATATTACAAAATGTTCCAGGAAAAGACAAATGTTGATGAAATTTGTATGTACTAAAGTTACGAGCGTATCGTGATTTTTTCGTGTCACAAACATGCACGACTTAACACTTCGTGTTCGTTTTGCAACATTAGATTTCGTGAGTGTCTGTTTAGAGCCCATAAAAGACGATCACGGTCTTAGACGGGATTTACATGATGAAGCAAACTTCATGAAGTTTTCCTAGAAGGCGAGAGATTTAAATGTATTTTTTACTATTTGTTTAAAAGGTCTGAAAGATTTCCTCTAAATTCCACGGCTACTAAGAAAACTTTATGAAGTTTGCTTCATGGCGTAAATCCCGACTAACATGACTTAACACGTCAATACACAACGAACACGACAAAACACGACTAGCATGACTTAACAGTATGAAAAAATACTAAGCCTTTATTGGCTGTTGGTCACACTTATTTAAAGACAACTTGTTTAAACAAAATTAAAAACGAAATCCATGAGGCAATTCGTCGGAATTTTCGTTCAGTATTAATAAGGTCGGGCATGACACACTTTCACAAATTTTTGACCGTGGGTGTGGTGTGCGTGTATACGCGTGTATACTCGTGTATACATTGAAATATGTCATTCATGTTACAGTCGAGTCGGGTTCCAAATATTCCATCTCCATGCCCATCTCTAATATATACTGCATCCGAAATTGAATATACCGATATGTTTGTTACATTTATATATCGGTATAACCAAGTGTGACCGTATATTTATATGCAAGACGAGCGGTCACTGAAATAATAAAATCACTTTCATTGCTTAAGTGGCCGTGCACGTATTTTCAGAGGGTTTCATGGTCATACCGCGCCTTTTGTATAGAGCACCTAAGATTAGCTGATCGACGAAATCAAAAGTAAATCAAAAATCGATAGCAAATCAGTTTCACTTATCCCAGTAATATATTATTATGGATCGTTTGCACCAAACGTGCATTATTGTCAGAAACAAATCTTTCAATAGCGAAGTAATTCTAAAAAATTTTCTCACACTATCTTTTCTGTAGATGCAAGCGACACCGTGTCTACAAAGCGTTCCCCTAAATCAAAAACCGTACCAGAAGTACAAACATCATGAACATTCGTTGACGAAAGTTTATTAAGCACGCTGTGGGACGTTATTTTATGAAAATTTTGGTCTTGTTTCATGAACATTCTGCGCACGTTAATGAATAGTTTGGGCATGTTTCATAAACCATTGGTTTTCACATATCAATGATTTGGAACAACAAAAAATAGCTACATTACTCTTCAAGTACCACTCCACCACCTGTTTGGGCTCATTTACTTTTAATGTCAGCTATGCTTTGTCTGGGAATTGAACTCGGAACCTTATCTTGCACCTTGATAATACAAATGGAAATGCGCCGTAGCGAATTGCACCATCGCACACGCTTGTTACCACTCGTCTAAGATGCTACTTATAATTTTTGTTTTATTAACAAAAAAAAAAATGAACATGAACATTTGGTCATTCGTCATCAGCTTGAAAAGCCAAGTCCATCTGTCTATTTGTCTGTTAAGATTATATGCGAATTGAACCCTTCACACTTATATTAATTTTTTTTACCATTGTACCAAAGATGTTTTAAAAGTACGTTGATATTTTCATATATACATATATATCTATGTTTATACACAGAAAAAAAATGCCGGGATATTTTTAAGCCGAAAAAGCTTGATTTAATCCCGACGGAAGAATTGAAATTTTAAGCCCGTTTAGGATTGATTATCCGTAATTGATCCCGTTTGGGATTGTTTTTAATCCGATTCGGGCTTAAATGTCGAGTGAGAGAGCGAACAAGCTGAGAGCAACAGCAAATTCGCTCTCTTGGCTTCTCTCTTTTGTCGTCTGGAGCAAACGCTCTTGTATGTCATTGGGTGCCTAGGCGCGCCTGTTCGAGCGCGCGCAGGCGTTTTTCAGTCCCGAGGTCCCGAGTTCGATTCCCAGACAAGGCAAGTTAAAGTAATTTCTTATTAATTTATTTATATATGTTTCTTCAAATTAAAGAAGTCTTAAGTGAATCCAAATATACAATTATTAATATATATGCAAATTTATAAGAAAAAAATAAAATCTCTCTCGGGCGTTCTAAATTTTTTGAACTTTTATCGGGCGACTATCCCGACTAGGGCTCAGTTTAAGCCATTCCGGGATCAACCCATTATTGAGCCCGTTTGGTGTTGAGTTGAGCCCGAATGGCACAGTTTTTTTTTCTGTGTACTATATTAAATGTTTGAATGTACGTGCCTTACCAGAATCTAAGCTAGAGTGGAGTCATAACGCTCTTATAATGGTCTTATTAGTATAAAAGTAACATTCAGGTAGAAAATTTTAGTGGAATTTAATGTGAACCGGTTTAAAAGTGGCTTTAAACCGATTCAAAAATGGTTAAGAGGCATATCTTAGAAATTGTTTAATGCGGGACTTAAGCAGTTAAAACAGGTTCAAACTAGATCAAACCTAATACCAAATGTATTATCATTGCATTTATAACGATGTCGAAAATATTTTAGAAAAAATAAATAAAAATACATATCAAAATAATTTTTGATCCCGAGCAACGCTGATTTTTTAGCTAGTTTATCATAATTTAGTAAAATTTTGAATTTCTCCATCATTTCTTTAATAAATTTCACAGTGTACTGCAAATATATGTATTAAGCACTGCCAGCGGTACAAGCTTCATTTCCTCTGTTGCCAAAACCAAAACGGAAGTAACAAATATCATCAAGCCCAATTGCATTTGTGGCCGAAAAGTGGAAATATTTACTTGCCCGGTTGGTTGGTTGGTTGGTTTGAGTGTCTGACTTTCGGATTTCGTGCGGGTGGGGTTGGTGAGCAGAGTTTCCTGCCCGCAGGACAACGACTACGACCAGTACATTACTACAGATGGGAGACAAAGCACTATAAATATTCGTACTGCAGATGGACAGGAGATGATGGTGGACGAGGAGTTGTGTTGTATATGAATGAAGTGAGAATCTTCGTGCTAAGCTATGATAAAAGTGGTTTATGGTTTCGATTCGGTTATGTGTCTATGAGAGTTTACTTACGTAATCTGTTGTAAGCATTTTAGAAAATATGAGTTTATGCGCTGGAGACATTGCGATATTTATTCGGGATGAAATAAAAATACTTTTCAATATTTAAAAATCCCCACATCATATATTCACATTTTTATCATTTTTTATATTTTAAGTAATTTTCCCAAATTTCCTGATCATTACATCCCGCCGCATAAACTGAACATTTAACCAGACACTGTCGAATTTCGTTTGGAAATTACACACATAGACAAAATACGAACAACTTTCAACTTGTTTCGAATTCAATTGGTACAGTCAAGTGGTTGGCTGTCTCTGTTCTTGTATCTAATGTACAAGTGAGTTTGTGTGTCTGCAACATCATCTACAATCGGTATTTGTCCCCTCCGCCCTGGCCTATGACAACGATGTTGTTGTTGTTGTTGTTGTCATCGTCATTATCAAGTGCCTGACACCAAACACCCACCAATGCCCGAAAATAACCAGTAAAGCACTTAAAACCAACCACATGACAGCCAACGGGTTACTCTGCCTCCTTCTATATCTCACACTCTATCTAGTGGCTACATAGCTGCTTCTCTGTCTGTCTGTCTGTATGGTGGCCTGCCATAATCGATGGCTCTGCCCTGCTCTGCAATGTATTCCAGTGTTAGTGTTAGAATGTGTTTTATCTTTCGGTTTTCAAGTCCTTGCTAACCACAATTTTCAGTTCAATTTAAACTTGCTGAATGGAGTGTTCATTGCCTGTTACCAAGGGGCCAAAGTTTTGTTTCCTTTTGGTCCGTTTTAGAAGGGTTGCCATTTCTTACCAGGTAAATTGAATGCGAATATTGCTGAAGATTTTTAAGTTTTATTGCATAGCCGATTTTTCAAAATCGATTAACAGAAGAAAAATTCAAATTTAACAAAGTTATTTGATTCAAATAGTGGTTTCTCCAACTGTTTAAATTTTTTTAAATTGTATTCTAATTCTTTATAGTTTTTATAGTTTGATCTTTAATAAGAATAACGAATATGTACCACATTTAAAATCACTTTAGTGTTAACCGAAACAGGCCTTATAGTTGAAACACTGAAATCTAGTTCATTATTTCGTTTTAATGACTAGTTCAAGAAATTTGTCCCAACTCTACTGTCCGTCTGTCTGTCTGTTTCTAGACTAGGCTAGACTAGACTCTCTATTTTAAAGCTATCGAGAATTTTGATTGCAATTTTGCACAGAATCTCCCTATTACTGCACGCAACTAATACCAACAATACTAAAATTGGAAAAAGCTATGATGTTATATGCAATTTTCTTAAAAACCCATCAAATTATGGAAATATCATGAAAGGGCGCACCAAAAACGCACTTTCACGTACTGAGAAGCTTCAAATTCACTCTGTTCAGCTTTTAAAATTTACTTAGAATTACAATTCAATGCAAGCGTCGACACTGTAAGATAAGTTTTACGTAAAGCTGAACATCTATAAAGATTAAAATGGAAAAAAACACCGCCTAACACCACCACCACAACGTAAAGTTTCTCGCCAAGTCTTTGCTTGATATCATATGACCAGGAAGGGTGGATGGCATGCCGAGGTGTTTTCACGTGAAACACGCTTTAACTTGGATGAGCCTGATGGTTTTTCGTATTATTTTCATGATTTTCAAAAAGAATAATACTTTTTGTCCCGCCGTGAGTAAGGTGTAATGGTATGAGGTGCCATCTCATATTATGAAACATGCAAGCTGCACGTTGTGTCATCTAAAAAAATGAATGCAATGCATTACAAAGACTTGCTCGAGAAAACATTTCCTAAGCTAATAAAACATATTCCAACATGATTGTGGACTTTCCAACGGGATAATGCCCCAATTTATACAGCTCGGGTGGTATAAGCACGGATTCAGCAGCAAAACGTGGTTCTTACGGAGTGGCCCTCATATTCTCCGAAACTCAACAAAATTGAGAATGTGTGGGCATGGTTGCCAAAAAAGGGTTATGAATCTAAATGACAATACAAATACATGCAGACATTAACACAGCCTGGAGTGAAATATTCTTCTACTACATAAAGGCACTATTGACTCTCTTCCAATAGGATTTTTTTAAGTAATTTCTAAAAATTGTGGACACATTATTAAAATATTTTAATTATGAACACTAATAATACGTAAGCCTTAAAGTTAATGAAAATGTGTATACCATTTCATGAAAGCCAATTTTTAGTAGTTGTCCCTATTGCTGCAAAAATATATGAAATTGTTAAAGAATTCGAAAAAAAAAAATTTTAAAAAAAACTTTGTTAATTTGGAATACATTTTTTTTTAAATTAAAATTTAAAAAAAAAAACAATGAATTACTGGAATTTAAAAAATTTTTGTCTTTTGATTTCATTTGTTTGTTTCAGTCAAATATTTGTATATTTGTTTAAGAATGCTTGTTCCTATTTAAGTGCATATTCTCGAATTTTTTAAAACATACTTTTAAATTTCATAAAACAATTCATGCAATAGTTTTCTTCTTTTAGAAAATTTTTAAAAATCACCCTTTTTAGGCGGTCACACTAGGTGTGCCCCTTAGGGCCATTTTCTAATGTTCCCTTTTTAAAAATCCAGGTGCTTATGAGAAAATATATGTAGCATATTTTGAGGCCGCGGTTGCTCGTCGTAGACATAAACAAAGATATTTCAAATGCGCCCTTAAAGTATGCAACCTTTATTTTCTTAATAAGCACCTGGATTTACAAAAAGGGAACATTCGAAAATGGCCCTTGATCTTTTTAATATATGAAGTTCTGTTTTGAAATTATGAAGGCAGTGCAAGCGCCCAAAAAAAAAAACAAACAGCGAGAAGTAAAGACATTAACCAGCCCATATCCAAAATACAGATTTAATAACATTTATATGTGTGTATCATTGCAGGTATATATTGTATATGCTATGCCTAGTTCAGTAGCAAGCTCCAGTTCTTAATTTCACTCACAAGAGTTCAGTATTTGTTTTGCTGTTGACTTTAATCAGCATGTGAGGTCTTAAGCCAACAACAACAAAGACCGCAACGAACACTCGTACGGAGCATTTATCTTTTTTCGTTCGGCACAGGCAATTGCTTTGACAAATATGCTGATTGTTAGTGTGATATACAAACGTGTGCTCGTAATGCGTTACTTTAAATTTAACTCATACCGGAGCTTCTTCCTTAACTTACCTAATTAAAGATGTTTCTTATCAACAATATTAACAGTCAAAATATAATGAATAATAAACTCGTAAATTAACAAGTTTAAATTTCCAAAAAACGCTTATACTATTGACGGGGGGACTTAATTAGTATTCTTACCCTAGACCATTACAAACGTGTTCTATTGTTGGTTTTGTTGTTGTGTAATAAATTATTGGAATTTATAATTTATTATGTATGACTTGATTTGGGCTAGTAAATACATTTACAACAGCTAAAATCGATATATGAATCAATATTCTATTTTTTCCAGAACTCCATTGACATGCACTCTGACTCATAGTCCCAGCATCAAAAAAAAAAAAAAAAAGAGAGAAAATATCTAAAAGCTAAACAAATAGCAGTTAGATTGCATGCCGCATTTGGAGTGCATAGAGACTAACTAACGCAGAAATGCCATTTAGAATTTACAATGCAACACACACGGGAGCATAACGTTGTTGTTGTTGCTGCTGTTGCTGCTCTTGTTGCCTATTTATGCATGCAACTTGCAGTTGCAATTTTCACTTTGCCTGTCGTCGAGTCCTGGGCCTCCTGCGCCATTTCTGATTGCTGAATGCGAAATGCATGCGACGGGGGGCCTTGAATATTAACTGCATACCAATGCGCCATAACTTTTGTGGCATATGTACCCTCAGTTTCAGCAGTTTCTCTTTTCCTCATCCACTCGGCACTCAGCCTCCACCTCCACTCAATAATCAATTCTATGCTGTTGCTTTCAGTGCCACATGCTGTGTTACCTTCTTCTACACATCGTCATCCACGGGCCAAACAATATCGCGTCCCTTTTCTCCCACACTTGGCATTTTCGCCTTTTTGTGATACACTTCGTTTAGTTTTGATAACCCTTTGTTGTGGTTGTTGTAGTTGTTGTGGCTGTTGCTGTCTCCCTGTGTCGTTGTGTGGCGTGAAAATTTAAATTAGATTTTAAAATTTCATAAATGCATGTGCCAAATTAAAATGTGCCATAAGCGTCACAGACTCTAACGCCCGGGTTTAGGTACTACTCCTTCTTCTCCATTTATTGCATATTGTGTAGTGCCAGACAGCGTGAAAAACATTTTGCAACATTTAAGTTGCTTGGAATGGCTTTGTTTTTTTTTTTGTCTAGCTAGACAGGAGAGATTGTCCCCATGTTTATTTTTGGAATATCGGAAAGGGCGTCCAATCTAGATTGCACATTTGTGTGACTCTGCGGTTTTATTGCTTGTATCTCCGGGGAAGGCAGCTCATGAATTGGTTTTTTAGTTTTAAAAAGTAATGAGACGTGATTCAGTTAAGTTTATAAGGTGCATATCATAACAAAACGACACCCAACAATTTATACTTTTAATTTCAGGCATCAAATAACAAAGTGCAACACACATATATTCCTGCATGAAAGCGGTCCCTAACTGGACAAATTAAATAGAATTAATAAGCTTTCGCTACGATGATTACCAGGACACGATTGTATACCAGAAGCTGATGAACTAATGACATTTCTCATTTGAATATGGGCATTTCCACAGAATGGTCCTCCGAGATCAAAATATTAAAAGTTCTTCAAAACACTTTGTTTTATGATATTTTCGTAGGAAAACAGTCAAATTTTACTAATATAAGCCAGTTTTACATTTATTCATATCCCACTTCGAGAAATTCTAAAGCAAAGTCGCGCAAGCGCAACTTTTCTCATTTTGATATTTCTACTGCACTTTTTGTTTGGTTAAAAGTTCTTTAATGTATCTCTTTGTGTATTGACTTTTGCTTTCTTAAATCTTTCCAAGGGTACAAAGAGTAAGAGACTATGCGATTGCAGAAATCCGTAATTATTTTTATTTGCATTATCGCATATTTCGATGTCCCGTGCGACATTAAAAAACAACATTTGTTATCAGTGCATCGAAAGTACATGCATAATGCCTATCCAATATTGAGTACAAATAAAGATTTTGTATACTATTCAAATAAAAAAACCGTGCTGAAAAATAAGAAGCTTTGTGATTTTGGTACTTAAATAAAGTTGGTCCCGTGCTACATCGTCAGTGCGAAATTTTAAAATTTGTTTTTCATGAATGGTTTTTTTTTCTGCAAAATCATACTTTTTAATTATTTATATCTAAATAAGCAAAAACGGAAGGGGGAAAAAAATAAAGAGAGCTGCAAACGGTGGAGAGAATAGTTGAAGGACGATCCATTATTTTTGAAATATTTGTTGTTTTTGTTTTTATGTAAATACATTCAAATTTTCTATTCATTTTAAAATATTTGTACTAAGCTTGTTTATATATAATTCAGTCTAAAGAGGAACTGAAATAACATAATTATCATGATGGAAAAAAATATGTCCCGAGCGACATTTAATTTAAAAATATATATAAGTTTTTTTTGGGTAAAATTAAAACCATTTTTAAGTGACATCAATGCATAACGTTCTAAAATTTAACACATTGAAATATTACCTCAGGTTTCGCTGAATCACTTCGCGAAAATCACTTCTGTATTTATCCCGTGCAAATGCATTGGTTTTTTTTTGCAATTATCTTTAAAAGTTAAAATTGCTAAAAATCATTCTTAACACCAATTCTAGGGCTTATTAAGAGCTATAAGTTAAGCCTTTTGTCATAACAAAAATCCGTTTTATTTTGACTTTTTTCAATTCAAAAGTGTTCGGTCCCGTTCGACATAAAAAAATTTTAAATTTACAAATATTTTTATTTGAAATGAAAAGAAACTAAACTAGTTTGTAAAATAAACCATACCGCTTTCTTTTGTAGTTTTCAATTCAGTTCAGTATTTTTAAAAGGATTCTGGTTCGGTTCGCAATTTGGTTTACGTGCAGGAATTGGGAATGTGTTTTGATTTAGTTCGATTCGGTATAAATCCAGCTGGTATTTCAGCTTTTCAACACATACGTGCAAAGCAAAGATTTGAGCTTTGCCGTAACTATTAACAGTACACCCAGAGAAATCTAGCACGATTCGGCAAGACTGAAATCTGCTTCAATTTAGTTTTTTTTCGTCTTGTGTGTTTGGTGGCAAGGGAGGTGAGACAAAAAAATACAGGTTGAAAATTCATGCTTGATTTCAGCATTTTCTTCTTGAATCCAAGAAAATTCTGTCTTGCCGAACTTCTGACACGAAATCTGCTTGATATCAAGCACGATCTGCTCGATTTTTTCTCTGAGTGTATATATTTGACGAAGGTGAAAATTACCATTTTGATATGTATCTTAGTACTATTCCTGCCTCATTTCACTTAACACAATTGACTCATATCATATTATTCTAGCACACACGCACATTGACAAGCAGAGTAAACAAAAGATCCTTCCCCATCTATTTGAGGCTACTCCTCTGTCTTAGTCATCTGGGGGAGCCTTTCTAATGTCATGAGCCACATGGCGTATGCGTAATGTACCCAATTGGATTACTACACACTGCAACTGGCAAACACAAGCTAAAACGAAGATTTACCCAATGTCTTGACAAAACATAATTCAGTCGACTGCAGTTCATGTCCTTTGCCACAGCTGCAACAGCTAGGACGAAATTTGAACAATTTTAAAATTTACAACACACATGCCCCATTGACCCTCTCTCTCTCTCTCTCTCTCATCACTCTTTATGAACCTCAAAATGTGCATAAATCTTGTGTTGAAAATTTATATTTACTTTTTGTTCGTGCTATTTAACAACATTTGGTCAGACGGGGGAAATTTTAAGGTTTCTTCCTCCTCTGCGTTTGTGCGGTTTATGCAATGGCTTCAAAAGTTTTGCATTTTAGCACTTGTTCGTGGGAGTTTTGGGTGGCTAATGCTAATGCTGCTGCAGCTGCAAGTTGTTTGTTTTATTACAAGTGCCAAATAATTTAACTACTAAAATATTAAATTTCTGTTTGAATTGTCGCCAGCCAGTGAGCTTTGGGGCCCCTGTGTGTGTGTGTGTGTTGATTTCGACTGCTGCCGTTGGCAATGGCCATAAATTTTTGGTCTAGCAACTCGCCTAGGAACATTGTGTCAGTTCAATGGGCGTTTGGGGAATCTGTGGGTCATGTGTTTGAGTTTAATTAAAATGGGCATTAGGTTGTTTTAGGGCCGAAACTAAATATTTAACTTAGGTGTGTTCATATGGAAGTAATGTAAATTTAGCATGTGTAAAAGAACAAATTTTAAACAATTTATGTAAAATACAAAAATTGGATTATGTATCAAGTATCAACAAAGTATGACGGAAATAATTTTTAATATTTGTTACTTGCTTGCAAAAAGTATTTTAAAATTGATCTGATGTTTGTAACGCATAAAGTATGACCAAAATGTTGACAAAGTAATCCCGAAATATTTTCAAATTTATATCAAACTTTTCTTAAAATGAGCCCAAAGTGGTCCTACAACGATCCCAACGCGTTCCCAAATTGTTAACTAAATGGTATTAACACAACACCGAAAAGTTAAAAAGATTAAACAGCGGACTGAAAAATTGCGTTCATGAAATGATATCACTTTTCACGGTTCAAGAAATAGCCGGATTTCGCTTCTTTTGTCAACAAATGTGCTTGATTGCGGTCTTTTTAGAACGATTCTTTATCTGAGTGCATAGGAACGATCGTAAAGATCCCTTATACATAATAATCCTCTATTAGATTGGTCAGTCAAATGGTCACAAAAGAGACGCCATCTGTTGGTGAGCTTGGGAAACCAGCAAAATTAAAAACAAAAATTTAAAAAAGACATATATTTATATAAATTAGAAAAATTAGAAACGATCGGTTGAAAAGCTGCTCTTAGTTGAGAAACCCTTTTTTGGTTTTATTGGTAAATTTTAAAGCTTTGCAATTATTATTAAAAATAATTCTGTCAATTTCAATCAAATCTAATGAGTTCATCTAGTGATGGAAAAAAAGGGGGGAAAAAAGTGAGTGTGGTTAACACTCACGAGGCTTTGATGTAAAACATGATGTAGACTTGTAAAAAAGTGATGAAATACATTTTAAGAACATAATGTTGAAAATGGTGTTATAAAATAGTGTTGTAAAACAGTGTTGAAACACATTTTAAGAAAAAAATGTTGAAAATGATGTTCTAAAATAGTGTTGTAAAACAGTATAGGAAAACAAAGATTAAAAACAATGTTGGAAAATAGTGCTGGAAAACAGTGCTGGAAATCAATGTTGAAAAAGAATGTTGTAAAACAGTGCTAGAAAACAATATTGATTAACAGTGCTTGAAAACAATGTTAAAAAACAGTGTTGGAAACAATGTTTAAAAACAGTGTGGGAAACAATGTTTAAAAACAGTGTTGGAAACAATGTTTAAAAACAGTGTGGGAAACAATGTTTAAAAACAGTGTTGGAAAAAATGTTTAACAAAAATAGTGTTGATAAACAATGTTCGAAAACATTGTTGAAAAGCAGAGTTGGAGAAATTTTTATAAACGCTTTGGAAAACAATGTTGAACACATGTTGAAAAACAGTGTTGGAAAACAATGTTGAAAAACAGAGTGGGAAACGATGTTGGGAAACAATGTTGAAAACTGTGTTGGAAAATAATGTTAAAAAAAGACGATTGAAAACACTGTTGAAAAGCAGTGTAAGAAAATAGTGTTGGAAAATAGTGTTGGAAAACTCCCCAAAGATAAAGGTCAAGTGGTATAAAACATACTACTACTAAGTTTTATTGAAATTCATGGTTGACCAGGCGATTACTTAGAGTGTATGAAGTGTCCATGTGAGCGTTATGCGTTACGCATTATGCGTTATTTTGAAATTGAATTTTAACACTACCAAAAAACCTTCCATAACGAAATTAAAAAAGTTTCATATCAAAAAAATGTTGCGGTGCCACGGTTGGCCAGGCAATTGATTGAGCGTTATGCGTTACGCCTTACCCGTTATGCGTTTCGCATTATGCATAACACACAATGCGTTATTATGAAATTGATTTTATCGCTACCACAATATTTTCCGTACCAAATTTTAAGATGTTTCACATCAAAAAAAAGGGAATAGCCCAAATTGGCAACACTGATCATATAGCACCAACTTAACTATTTTGACTTAAGTTAAGAATCTGGAAATCTTTTTTTAAGAGTACATCGGAATTTGTTTTGAACATTTTCGACTAAAGGTTAGAACGGTTTCGACCTTGTAGCAGAAATAGAAATAGAAATAAATAATTCTAAAAGGCATTGGGAAATTGTCCACATACACCAAAAAAAAAAAGTTAGAGATTGCGAACGATAATATAACTGCGATTTGTTAAAAGATAAAAACTAAAGAAGGTTCGTCTTCGTGGACCGATGTTTGGCATAGCCTTGCGGAGATGTGACATTGGTACAGAGATCCTGCAGTTGCAAGGTAATCATCTGCTCCAGAAGTTTGGGATGGCTAAACTTTTTGCAACGCCTCGATAATTCTTAATATGCAAACTAGACCCTTTTTTGTAAAGTGAAATGATTTATACTAATTCTTCAAAGAGTTAAAGTTTCAAAGACAAGCTAAAAGAATTTGTGGTGGGTGGACATAGAGCTCCATCACAGTAATTTGTAATAGAACTTAGGGACATGCTGAGAAAGAAATGTCAGTCGTAGATAAAACTTGCAAAACACAGCTTGCTTTAAAAATCGACAAACATGCGCGTAATGTGGACATTAGGTATATGAAGCTGAAGAGTTTTAGGATTGTGTTGAAAAAAGAGATTGCGATAAAATGCATTGTTTATCAGTGCAGTTGAAATTGCACAGCAGTCATTGTTTAGTTTGCTGTATACCGCTCCAATGATGCCGCCGGTCCACAAACCGCACCAAACACTAACTTTTTCGGATGCATTAGCAACTCTTAAACAGACTCCGGCTGCTCTTCAGACCAAATTCGGCCAATTCCATTGAGCCAATAATGAGCTTAGTCGCTGAAAACAATTCCGATTCTGATTTACAGCTGCAAGCGCAGTATTACCGATTGCCCATCACTGGCTTAATTGTCATCCTAATTCGTGGGAAAATTGTCTTTGACTTTGATTTTACTGTAGATTTTGAAAGAACTTTCATTTAAATATTTTGAAATATAATAAAATTATGGGCGATCAATCTGAAATAATTACATACAAATGCGTGATCACCTGTGATATGGTGAACCAACTGGCATGTGAAAAAGCTGACCAAGTGACACTGCCAGCCATCATAGATGAGAGTTGGCGTATCCCAATTGAGAAAAAAACTCATACAGGAATTGAAGCTGAAACTGAGGCAGCTGCAGCAACTGAGTCGCAGGTCGAACCAGAGCCAGATTTAGAGTTGAAATCAGAAGAAGAGCCTGAGCCCAGTAAGATAAAATATGCCTGGAATTCACCTTGTCTAATGATCCTATTCGATGAGGGCGATTTAAATTCTGCCTTGCATCATTTGGTTGTCTCCTTGCACGATCCTTTTGCCTTGCACGCTGTGGCCACTTTGCTGATACAAGAATCCTTGGTTGAACAATTTATTGATCGATTGGTTTTACGCCTTAAGGAACTAGATCCACGAGTAGCCAATCATCCCAATTATGTGCGTACACTAGAGAAACTTGAGCATCTAAAAGCCAAAACCATAGTGGCTGATGCGGAGAAAGTGCCGAGCCAAGCCACGCCCATGTTGGTGTGTGATTTTCCACATCACTATCTGGGCGAAGGACCTACGGGCGTTATTACCATGCATGTTTTTCGAAAACCCATGGACATCACGCAAATCTACCTAAAGGAGCACCCCTTGCTCTTCGCTATGGTCAGCATTTGGAATGAGAAAGTGGCCAATGTGTATGATTTGATAGCTGGAATCGACATGGATACGTTTATGATCAATTGCTTCAATGTGAATATGAAACCCATTCGCCGGGCATTTGAGCGCAAACGTACGGAGGTGCGCATGAGCAAGGGCTATCATTTTGAGGTGTTGGTTCTGAATAGAAAACATAAAATTGTTGTTTTTCCAGTGGGTACCATTTTTGGCAATTGAGACTCACTCCAAATAAAATTGCATCCGATCATAAATTCTCGTTTCCCATTTCAAGCACTCGAAAGCATTTCACACACACATTTTGCCCCAACTAATAACGAAACTGGGAAAACTCCCAGCCAAATGAAAGCGTCGTGTGGTGTGGCGCCACAAAGCTGGCTATAGCAAAACAAATAACAAGAAATGACGGAAATGAAATTTATGACCATCATAATTTCTTGTCCCCGCTTTTTGTCTGTGTACGCGCGCGCGCGCTTTCTGTCCGTCAACTTTATGCATTTGCACGAGAGAGTTGCAGAGCAGCAGCAGTTAGACTGGACAAACACATCGATAAATATTTTAAGCTTCAGCAAATGTGAGAAAATGGAAATGCCAACGAAAAACTGAAAACCGCGTACGAAACACGAGGGTAAAATTCAACAATTCAATTTACCACAAGCTCCTGTTATTATGGCACAGCCGGACAACTGCACGGTGACCCCTATATCCTGCACCTGCACATCGACACACACACATGCAATAATTGTAGCCAATGGGCGTCATGGCCAAGTACCAGCTGGAAAATGTATTTAAAACCTCCTGTCTCCATCATCCCGACTTGTTCCTCCACCCTCCTCATTCGCATTAAAATTTATGCAGGGAGCAGGAAACTCTCCTCTGCCTAGACATTGTCCAGGTGCCCCCCGGCAATTGAGTATGGGTTGTGCGTGATTCTGTGTGAAAAATATTAAATGACACAAACTGCGGTGTGGAATGTGTGTGGTAGTCACTGATGTGACATTTTGTTGCAAAGTGGAAACAATAATCCTTGGGGCAGGGATCTCAAATAAAATTTAATGAGCTGAACAAAATCATTGCGCAAAAAGTGTCCACTATAAAATCTTATTTTTCGCTTGTTTTCTCTGATTGGTTTCTAATAGGCTTTGCCACACTGAGAACATATTTTTCTAAGTTTTATATCCATGATTCGACACCTAGGACGATCTTATAAACGTCTTTTGAAGCGATCGTATTTTTAGCATTTTTTTTGCACCAATCCACACGAGTAATTTTTTGAGCGATTGTCAAATTATGCGGAATCCAACGCGAACAAACCTTTTTACGGCAAGCTGTTAATGCAAAATCTTAGATATCCTAATTATGCTGCTTAATCTCACGGTATGTCACATGACGATCTTGCATTATCAGTTGACGTACAGCTTTGATGTTTTCTGGCACTACAACCAATTTTGGACGACCTTCACTGAATTCGTCGCTAAGCGAACTACGACCGCGATTGAATTCACTATACCAGCGATATACTAAGGTTTAATCGCCATACAAAGAACAAAGATCAACGACTCACTCATGTTAAGATAATCCACGTCAAATCTTGGAAAAAATAATCCAACAAAACATTATTTTAAAATTTTCCTTTTAAAGCCAAATTGATGTTTTCAACTTACTGATAAAAACACAAATAGCGCTTGAACATCAAAACGTTGTGAGACCGTTTATGCTAAAAAATGTCAAACTTTATTTTGGTATTACCAGATATTAACTATTGACATTAGTGTTACCAAGTTACCAAGTAAATATTACCCCACGTATGTACATCTGGCCGTTAAAGCTCTTAACAAAATTTTTTTAAAAATGATTTTGATTAATTTTAGCTTAGTTTAGCTTTAAGAAACTTATGCTGGCGATCGAAAGACAGCTATAATAGACTTTGAGCTTTTTTTTTAAACTTAAGGGGTAACGCCACTGTAACCAAGATGTATCTAACAAGGTGTGGCGGTTAGACAAAAGCTCAAGTTTCATAGCTTCAGTGTGCAGCTAACACTTGACGTGAACGGTTGGTCCACGCACGGCTGATCTACATGTGCACTACGACTTACACACACATACAGGGTTGCCCATATTCGACGGACCCTGTTTTTTTTAAAATCAAAAAAAAAAAAAATTTGGCGGTTGGCAATCTTATTTTAATTTGTTCCGTAGTTTGTTTACTCTTTTTGAATAGATATCCCAAATGGCCGTCTTGGGCTTTTGCATTTTCCATCGTTTTCGCCAAAATTTCGGCCGGAATAGCGGCTATTTTTTCACGAATGTTGTCCTTGAGCTCTTCTACGGTCCTTGGCTTGTTAACGTAAACCTTTGACTTCAAATATCCCCACAAGAAGAAGTCAGGCGGCGTCAAATCGGGCGAACGCGGTGGCCAGTCCAAATCACCACTTTTCGACATCAAACGGCCCGGAAACAATTTCTTCAGAAAATCGATTGTTATGCGACTTGTGTGCGGTGGAGCGCCGTCTTGTTGAAACCAGAACTGCCTCATACGCTTTCGACGAATAATTGGCATCACAAAATTGGTCATCATGTCGCGATAACGCTCCTGGTTGATGGTAACAGCATGGCCATTTTCATTTTGGAAGAAAAACGGCCCAATGACCGTTTTCGCACTAACGCCGCACCAAACTGTGACTTTTTCGTAATGAAGAGGCACTTCTTGAATCTCCTGAGGATTTTCAGTGGCGTAAATAGGGCAATTTTGCTTATTTACGGTCCCATTCAAGTGAAAGGGCTCACACAGATAATTTTGTTCCAAAATGCTCGTCATCTTCGGCCATTTCGAGACTCTTTGGGCCCATTCCAACGACGAGGCTGTCCAGGCAACAACGCGCAATGAATTTTGTACGGGAACAAATGCAAACAACGCGAATAATCCGTTGTAAAGGGACCGCAGCCCAACTGCGAGAACGGCGTTTTTGGATGTTCTTGGGGACCCCAACACTGCCACGCACGATATTCTCGGCACGCCTTGTCGTATTTGGTCCCGGATTAGAAAGCAGCCTCACCAGTCAAAATTCGTATAAAAGCACGTGAGTTTTCACAATTGACTTGTTCTGTTGAATGTAAATTTCAACTATTTCAGAGCGCTCCATGGTAAAAATCTGCTTGGACTGACGCTTCAAACGCGGTATGTCATTAAGCGATCTGACATCTCTGTCAAAAGTTATGGCGTTGCCAGATGGGTCCGTCGAATATGGGCAACCCTGTACATACAAAAATATGTGCGTGCATCTCAAATGACCCCAGCAATTTTTTTGTGCCTATGACACTCGAGGCGTACGGTCACTCCACGCTTGAGCGAGTGGGTGGTTCGTGTAGCGCACACACAGCCACCCACACACACACTTTCATGCAAACGTTGTCTGTCTCACTCTTGCGCAGTTAACTAAAGCTTTTGAGTTTACATATTTTACTAAGTGCATCACCTTGTTAGAAACATCTTGACTGTAACCATTCATTTTAAAGCTATTTTGTTTTTTTTTTTTAAAGGAATGAAAATAGATGTAAAAACTTCGAAGTAAAATAAGTAATTTTTAAGATACAAAAAATTTCAAAATAGCGTCACAAGATCCATTCTCCTAAGTAGAGTTTTTCAAAAAGTCACATAGTCAAAACAAAGTCACATATCTTTATGATCTACATCTAGTGAAACATGTACGAGATTTTGGAAATATTGAAATAATAGGAAGATAGCGTAATAAATCTAAATCTAATATAATTTGTGAGTTTAACGAAGGTCTAAACCAGGGAATAATAATGTAACTCGAACCGAAACCGTTAACCGAAATATACCGTATCAAGGCACTTAGTGGTAACAGAATCGAAACGGTTATTACAAGTTGTTTGAGAACTGAAAACCCTTAACCGTTTTAATAGGAACCGGAAAACCCGGAACCATACCGAAACGCTTTAAACCGGTGCTTTTTTTGGTTCCTAATTATTTATCTTAAACTAAGGTCCCACACGCTAAAATTTTTTCCAAATTTTAGGGAAAAATTGCCTAAATAGCCATTACGTCAAATTTTTCAGGACCACAAACTAAAGCTATGGTTTCACACGCTTGTAACTAGCACAAATATCGCACAAAAGATCCTTATTTAGGCCTATTTAGCCAAATTTTCATAAAAATTTAAGCACTCAGAAAAAAATATTTTACAAATTCACCCTAAAAATCTGACAAAAATCTTTTAGAAAATTAAATTTTTTAAAGAAATATCTTTTCTATGGTTAAGATCGGCCTAAACATCAGAAAAGATATATAAAACGATTTTTCCTAAGATAATGGTGGTAATAAAGTATGAAATGTTTACAAAAGCTGGTTCTAAATATTTGCAATCCTTTTCTAAATAATAACCCTCTAAATGGAAAGGTTTTCAATGACTTAACAAATTCTCTTAAATATATAAATGTTAAAAAAAATATAATCTAAACTTTAAAATTTAAATTTCAAAATTATAATCAAATTACGCACTTAAATTTAGTAATATCATTTAAAATTTCAAGAAAGTTTTTGTTTTCAAATATTTTTAAAAATGAAATAAGGCGTTTTTTTTATCTGTTGAGTATTTTATGACCGTCTTTTAGAACGGTTTCTAATCCAATTATCGAAATTATTTGTTCCATAATATCAAAATACTAATATTATTACCCAATTGATTGATTAAACTAATGCTCTGAATGCTGTTATGCTATTGCAATCAAATCATAAGTATGCGATAAAACACGCATAAAAAATATTTAAAAATCCATTACTTCCGTTAATTGGCTGAACATCTTAAAGCAGTTTTATTTTTGGAATATTTAACAAGATATACGAGTACCGGTACGTATCGGAATCAAAAACCGAAATAAATTGAAAACCGAAATAGAATATTTAACCGAAATACTTAAAAGTAATTGATTTTTAATACAACTTTTTTTTAATTAAGAAAAAAAAGTAAAACAGTGTCGAAATTGCTATTTGTTATTATTATTTCCTTATCCTGGAAATGAATGCTTGCCTTGAATTCCATGTTTTTGGGTTTATCAAAAACAAAGTTAAAGCGTTCAAAATTCACATCCTAAATGGCATTATAAAATTTTTAAAATTTAATTCTAAATTTTAGATTTGAAACCAATTATTGAATTGAAACTTAAATTCTCCATTTTTGCAGCTTTTAAATAAGTTTAAAGATTCATTTATTTTGTCTCACTGCCCTAGAATCCAACGTACAATATTATAAACGCAATGAATGTAAATTGCTGAGACCATAAAAATTCCATGCAGCCTTCCCTTTCGCTCTTTGGCATTCTTGCATTTATTCCTTTTATGCGCTGTTGACAATTGCGGTGAAAAACGCTTGGGAAACGCGTGCAAAACGCGTCGACGCGGCGACCATGCTTAAACAATAAAACAATAAATTTTCATTACCGGCCTGGGGCTATTAACAGTTTCCTGGCCCTGGCCAAGACAATAATACCATGCTGGTTGGCAGGGGGTGGGGGGTGGGGGATTGTTGCAGCCAAAGCTGTAAATATATTTGTTGATACAAAAATTTAAAGTGCAGCTGCCGCAAAAAGTATGCAACACTTTTTTGTTTCAAACATTTGACTTTGGCATTTGCATTAACATTTCTCTCATTCTCTCGGCGGAGTGTGTTTCGTTTTAATTACATTTTCGTGGTTTTCATTTTGTAGAGCCATAAATAATTTTCGCTTGCATACAATTATATATGTAAATGAAAAAGAAAGGAGTTGAGTTTTTTTTTCCTTACAGAAAAACTGCTGTGCATCAGCAAATTAACATTTGCGTTGTCTATTTTTGACTCATTTCTCTTCATCTTCTTTTTGCAGGTCATGTGGGCGGCTGCGGCATAACGGACGAGGTCTCTCAATGGATGGAGAATATACAAAATTCAGCTGTCGAAGAACTGCCCGAACCCATGTCCAAGGATGTACAAAAGCTTTACCGGAAACAACAGCACAAAAAGTCTGCCCCGCAGCAACAGCATCATCCGCATCCACCGAAGAAGTATCTCAGCGGCGATGATGATTTCAAATTTCCCCATCAGAAATACACGAAGGAGGCGAATTTTGCTGATGGGGCATTCTATGATCCAGCTACAGGACGTCGGCTTGGCTCTACGGCAAATGTGGCCGACTGGCATGATATGGTCCATGAGCGTGTGCGTCGTGCCAGTGAGACGGGTGGAGCGGCTGCGTCCGGTGGTACCCGCCGTGAGGACAATAAGAATACCTGTTCGCTTTATATACAAACGGATCCATTGATTTGGCGCCACATACGCGAGGGCATTGCCGACGTAAGTCTCCGCACAGTTGATATGGGATAAGATGGGAGGCAGAGGGGGGGTAGGTGGCGCGTGCGTCAAATTAAAGGGGGAGCAACCCAACCCAAAAGAAAATTCATGAATTTTTTGCCATTTTTTTACGAGCAAGCCGCGGATTCACATTGGGGGCTGAGCATAAAACAAAAGCGAGATTTTTGCAAGTCGTTGATGGTTTGGGGGGAGGCAGATGAAGTTTAGTAGGAGGAGACAGTGTAGTTGTTATGCTGATTTTTTGGCAGACATGAAACCCATTGAAATTGACTGATACTCTACTCTAAAAATCGTTTAATTTGGTCTTAAAGAATTGAAGAACAGAAAGAAAACAAAATAATAAATCCAAATAATTATCGCTATTTTTTAGAGTTTTACCATAATAGACTGCTGGTATTTGCTTTCAAACTTTTATAACTGAATAAGGTATACTTTTAGTGATTACCTGGGATTATGAATTTGCTGTTTATTATAGTAATAGGATCGAAAATATTACGTTTCTTAAATTACATCTGAAGTTTCAGAGTTACTTTATTAATTTATTATCATCTTTAAGTGTTTCCTTCATTTTATTGTACTACAATAAATCACATTGATTCATGCTTTTTCATTTTTACTTAAAATTCAATTTGATTACATGTGATTAATGTGTGTTAAAAATAAGTTCGCAGAAGCATCAACAAATATTTTTTAAAAATTTTATTAAATTGCTCAATTTGCGACCCAAAAAAATCATAATTTTGCTTTAGTTACGAACAAACGTCGAGGACAATCAAACACTCGACGTAGACCCATGTCAGACGCAATGTTAGCTTGCAGATTCCTTAGGAGTGAATCGGGAAACTGTTGACAATCCTTTAGGGAGCAAAGAATCCGTTCAAATTACTTGCTACTTTTTCTAGTCCTTCAAAACCTTTAGCAAGTAATTTGAACGGATCATAAAAAAATCATCCCGTGCGACATCGTAAGTGTGAAATTAAAAAAAAATGTACATAAATATTATTTAGTTTTTTGTTAAATCATATGTTTTATTTATTTAAATCCAAATGAGCAAAAATGATGGCGAAACAAAATAAAGAAAGAAGCAAATTTTGGAGAGAAAAGTTGAAGGACGATCCAATATTTTAGAAAATTTTTTGATTTTCAAATTCACTAAAATCTTCTGTTGCTAACATAATTTTCATGATAGAGGAAAATCTCCCGTGCGACATGTCCCGTGCGAAAGTAGCCTTTTAACAGATCCTATACAAATTAAGAGTATAAATCTAGTTGTACTATCATAAAGTTAAATATTTTTGTTAAGCTTAAACACGCCGAAACTTGCCCAAATGAGCTGATATAAATGCAACAAAATTTTCGTAATTAGAGAACAAGTTTGGCTACATGTTAAGGATATTTAAATGGAAATCAAACAACCGCACATACCTTAAGTGAATGATTAATTTTAAAATTTTACTATAATTCGTGAATATTCTGATTTTAAAGTCCAATTCTTAACTTTTGGTCAAAAGTCAAAAGTTAAGAAATGATGGCCAAGTAGGGCCAATAAAAAGTTAAAAGAGCATTAAATTGGATTTTTCTACATATCTTGGAACCAAGAACCGATGGAACTAATCCGAAGCCCTGTAATGTATATATATATATATATATATATATAAATATATATATATCAGCATCAACAGCCGTATGTCCGCACGTCTGTCTTTCAGTCCTTCCACATAGATGCGAGCCGATGTCAAGAATGTGTAAATCGTTAATCGCAAGAAAACTTGATTTTGCAAGTGATTCGGCTATCGTCTGCAGACTCACCAACACAAGCACATTTTTCTGTCCTCTCCATTTGACCGACCCTGTTTTTGACTTATATACTTATCAGCAAATTACCCCTGTAATTTCGACGAGTGTTTGGTTCGGTGCTCGAACCCTTACCCTACGATGGGGGTTCGGTTCCGTTCAAATTGATACCCGGGGCTTCGGTTGGGGTTTGGGTTCCAGATTACATTTTATTTACATATAGGTAGGTATATAGGTGAGGTTGATTCCGTATTATTAAATAGAATGCGACCACGAAATGCCTAATAATCTGCTGTAATTTTGGAAAGTCAATCACATAAAAGATTTACCTAGATCCAATCACTTGCTTACTGAGCAATGATATATTTCTAGGTCATTTACGTAGCCTTCTTTTGCACTTGTGTTTAATATGATATTTACATGGAGCTTTACCAAATGTCAATTTAACAAGACCCCCTAAAAGTATGCTAAATATAATAAGAGCTTTATTGAGCTAATCAGAGATCAAGTGTCTCTGCTGAATGCGTCCATTGTATGTATGTTTAGTAGAGTTAAGCGAAAGTCATTTCTCTATCACAGTAGTGAAATTCCTAAATCCAAAGTGCTTTTTGTGGCCTTGAAACAACACAGTTCGTGTGGCACCACTCATAAAGTTATTAACTTAAGTCGAGTTCGGTCGAACTTAATTTTAGTACAGCTTTTATTTAGTTTTCAATCTCCTCAATCTGCCAACAAAAAATTCTTATTTGTTAAGGCCAAAAATGCTGTTTACTTTCAATTTGTATGATATCAATTTCAGCCATGAATATCTGAGATGTTCTTTCGGTGGGTTGGCATTAACTTGAAATCGAATTAGCTTACTAAATTTCAACACTGCCATTCATTTGACTTGTTGTGTTTCAAAAATCATTCCCCCCTGCTGTGCCTGAGTGTTCTTCTTGCCTACTTTGGGGCCGCATCATATTTCTAGCAGGCACCCAATCAGCTGACCTCCTTGAGTTCTTCTTTTTTACAGCGCATGCAATCAACCGTTAGAGCCCGCAACGCTGCTTTCCAAATCCACTGCCTCCTCCACCATTTCTCAGTGCTCAATTCCTTTGCCGCACTTTATGTTTACGTTCATTTTTTCGCATTGTTGTCGACGTCAACATCCTCGTCACCAAAGTCCTTCTTCTTCTGTCATCCCGTTCTCCCCGTCCTTTCTTTTTTTTTTTGTTTATTTGCAATGAGTTTTGCATAATTCGCGCATTTGTTTCGCTCGTTCGTGCCGCGACTTTTTTCGTTCGGTTTTCCTTTACTTTCGTTCTTTTTTTTTTTGTCTTTGGTCCCGGCGGCGTTTTGATTTTTGAGCATAAAACCGTATAAACTTCAGCGAAAATATTCGACGAGTTTAGCTGAATTTGCATTTTTATACAAATATATTTGAAGAGTGTTTGTTGTGTGTTCCCAAGAGTCTGGGGTATGGGCGATTGGATGAGCTCCAGCTAAAAAGGGGGATGTTTGGCGGGGTTCTTTATGTGGAGGCGGGCGGGCTTGTTTGCACAGATGTCAAGCGGTTTGGAGATTTTTATTATTACGTTCATGCGCCTAAAAGTCGACTGCGTTTTTCGTTAATTAAATCTGTCTACCTTCCCCTTCTCTCTCACACAGCACGATCGCGGTCGCAAGTATGAGGTTGATGTGAAAACGCGCGAGGAAATCACATCGCTGATTGCACATCATGTGACGGCCGTTAATTACATTTACCGCAACACAAAGTTCGATGGACGCAGCGAGCATCGTAACATACGCTTTGAGGTGAGTAAAGCACACATATATACACACACATCAACACACACACACATCCTGCTGTTAGCCATAGGCCTGCTGCCACAGTGGACAAACAATGGGTTAAGAACAAAGCGGATGCCTCTCGCTGGCTGGGTTCCTGCCCAAGCCACCACAACTGTGAGTGCACCAACACTGGACAGGTCGTTGTGGGTGTGTTTAAGAACCATAAATGGAATTATGTCTGAGGAATCCTTTAGTGGGTGTTACGACAGTATTAAAGTCGGAAAATACATTATAAGAAATTCTCTTTAAAAATCTGCATAGTAAAGGTAAATTTAGTGAATCCCTTTTCTTTTTTTTAAATGGAAAAATGTACAAATATTATGGGGACTTCTAAAACTGATTTGGTTTCGATTTTGAGTTGCGTTTGAGTATGTAAAATAGCTATTCGCAGCTGCTCTATACAAAAGACTCAGAGTGACCATAAAGGCACAATCACATACCTGGGTTGCTATTTAAGTTTCTGGCCTAGGTCACTTTTAGCCATTTTAGGACTAATTGGCCTGTTCCCAAAAAAAGTTTGGACTTTTATCGATAAAATCTCCATACAACTCTTTCATGTGTGACCACGTTTGATATCGATTAACGATTAAGCAAAAACTTACCTCGGCAGAAAAATGAAATTAACTTGTGAAAATTTTCCTGCAATCATTTTTCACTACTTTCGACGTGGATTATCACGACAAGAGTGCAACTATGAACTTAATAGTATTTAAATTCATAACGATTGTATTGTTGTGACTAGTGCCTTAAACATAAGTTTTCAATAACTTGTAGCACTAGGAAGTAAGTAAGTAATAAATAAATAAATCTTTGAAGACGAAGGTCGTCCAAAAACAGTCGTTGTGCCAGAAAACATTGATGCCATGCGTGAACTGATAATGCAAGATCGTCATGTGCCATACCGTGAGATAGAGGCATCCTTGGGCATTTCTTCCACCAGCATACATTCGATATTGCATGAACACCTGGGCGTAAAAAAAGGTTTGTTCTCGTTGGATCCCGCACAATTTGACAATCGCTCAAAATAAGGCTCGTGTGGATTGGTGCAAAGAAATTTTGAAAAAATATAAACGCGGTTTTTCAAAAGACGTTTATAAGATCGTCACAGGTGACGAATCATGGATCTATGCTTATGAGCCCGAAACAAAACAGCTATCGACCGTATGGGTCTTCGAAGACAAGCCAAATCCAACGAAAGTCGTTCGTGGAAGAAGCACTTCGAATCAAATGGTCGCCTGTTTCTTCGGTAAAACTGGTCATGTGGCGACTGTTCCGCTTGAGCAACGTAGGACGGTCAATTCTGAGTGGTAAACCACAATTTGTTTGCCTGAAGTCTTCGGAGAAATTCGAAAAACGGACAAGAGAAGAAAGATCATTGTGCACCATGACAATGCGAGCTCTCACACATCAGCTCACACCAGCGCATTTTTGACCGCCCAAAACGTCGAATTGATGGGTCATCCGCCGTACAGCCCTGACTTGGCACCCAATGACTTCTTTTTATTCCCGCACATCAAGGGAATAATGCGTGGTCAACGATTTTCGTCGCCAGAAGATGTTGTTGAAGAGTTCAAAAACCATGTTTTGGAGGTGTCTCGATCGGAGTGGAAAAAGAGCTTCGACAATTGGTTTGAGCGCATGCAAAAGTGTATAAATCTTGCTGGAGAATACTTTAAAAAACAATAAATCCATTTTTGATCATAAATATTCGCGTTTTCATTATTAGGCCAGAAATATATATAGCAACCTACGTACATGTTGGACAAATTAAATAAAAACCGTGCCGCCGTAATGTTTTTCCAAAGCGATTAAAGCATGTGAAAAAAGCAAGTGGTAACAGCTTTGACTTAAATCAATAATAATGTATGCCTAGAATATAAACATTAAAAATAATAATTTTTCAACCGAAAGTTATTTGTTGCAAGCAAATAGGTGCGACAGTTGTTAGAAGCCAGGACGCTGTACAAGCGATATACATTTATTCTGAAGAAAGCTCAGTTGAGAAATCAGGTCGTGTCAATACAGCTTGAAGCTATATAGTATATACGGACCAGCGAAGTAAGTAATTTAGCTTACTTCAGCATATATTACGTCACGGTGGAACGTAAGTCTAGAGTGACCAGATTTATTAAGAAATTTCACCAAATCTGTAATTTCTCATTTACCAGCGCGTTGGTCACACAACTCGATTGCTGTTTTGATATGCAACATACCAAGCAAATGCAATGTCGACTATTCAGTTTGCATTATTTGCTACGACTATAGAAATTCGTTTGCGCATTTAAATCAGTGTATGCTTTAGACAACTTTTTGGATTTTTGCTATTTTTAGTTAGTTATTTTACCCCTTGTTAATGCGAGCATTTACGACTGTATAAAAAACTTCGACTTTTCGTTTTAAATTTAAGTTCAGCTGTTTGCTGATAGCGTCAAGGCAAAAGTAGGGTGAAGTAACATTGTTTCAAAGTAACTTGCTGTTCGAAGTAACTTGATTTCCATAGGCTGTTAGCATAGGATCCATTCATGTGCTGTTAAGCGCAACAGTACTTCTTAGCTCCGTATGGGCACAATGTAAAGTGCTAAGGAATTATTACTTCTGCTTCTTCTATCCACAAATTTTGTATGAAACTTCACGTTACTTCGCAGGTCCGTAGGGCTTGACGTAGAAGTATATTGGAATATCAAAATTTTCCCAGAATTAAATTAAAAAAGAAAATAAATTTCTTACCAGGAATACATTTTTTTATTTTTTTGTGATCTGTAACTCTAAACCTACCAGAAAATCACATTTCGAACCCTGCATTTGGGCTGTAAAAGAATATATTCTCCATTAAAGTTCAGATTCCCTTTGCAATTTTCCATAATCATCCATAAACCGAATCTCAACATTCGATATTTTTCAGGTACAACGCATAAAAATTGACGACGATTCTGCCTGTCGGAATTCGTATAACGGGCCCCACAATGCTTTCTGTAACGAACACATGGATGTGTCCAACTTTTTGAATTTACACTCGCTTGAGGATCACTCGGACTTTTGTCTAGCCTATGTGTTCACCTACAGGTGAGAATTAGAAATAGTTTCTCTATTATTACATATTTTTAATCCAAACCTTTTACAGAGACTTTACGGGCGGCACTTTAGGCTTAGCCTGGGTGGCCAGCGCTTCGGGTGCATCGGGTGGCATTTGTGAGAAGTACAAGACCTATACAGAGACAGTGGGTGGACAATATCAGAGTACCAAGCGTTCACTCAATACGGGAATCATCACCTTTGTGAACTACAATAGTCGAGTGCCCCCCAAAGTATCCCAGCTGACATTGGCCCACGAGATAGGACATAATTTTGGATCACCGGTGAGTTGACAGAGAGGATTTTGCCCATAAAGAATAATACATTAATTGTGTGCCTCTCCCTTAGCATGACTATCCACAAGAGTGTCGTCCGGGTGGCCTCAATGGTAATTTTATAATGTTTGCCAGTGCCACTTCCGGCGATAGGCCCAACAATTCCAAATTCTCACCCTGCTCCATACGCAACATCTCCAATGTTCTGGACGTGCTGGTGGGCAATACGAAACGTGATTGTTTCAAGGCCTCGGAGGGTGCTTTCTGTGGCAACAAAATTGTGGAATCGGGCGAGGAATGTGACTGCGGTTTCAATGAGGACGAATGCAAGGACAACTGCTGCTATCCACGCCTCATCAGCGAATACGATCAATCGATGAACTCCAGTGCCAAGGGCTGTACCCGTCGTGCCAAGACCCAATGTTCACCCTCGCAGGGTCCCTGCTGTCTGGCCAATTCGTGCACTTTTGTGCCCACCAGCTATTATCAGAAGTGCAAAGAGGAGACCGAATGCAGCTGGTCGAGCACATGCAATGGCACCACAGCCGAATGTCCCGAGCCACGGCATCGCGATGACAAAACCATGTGCAACAATGGCACTGCCCTGTGCATACGTGGCGAGTGCAGCGGCTCACCCTGTTTGCTCTGGAACATGACCAAATGCTTCTTGACCTCGACCAGCTTGCCGCATGTGGATAAGCGTAAGCTGTGCGAATTGGCCTGTCAGGATGGCAATGATACGGCCACCTGTCGCAGCACAAGTGAATTTGCTGCCGAATATAATATCCAACCGGGGGGCATTAGCCTGCAGCCGGGATCGCCTTGTGACAATTTCCAGGGCTATTGCGATGTATTTCTCAAGTGTCGGGCCGTGGATGCGGATGGTCCGTTGGTGCGTCTGAAGAATTTGCTGCTAAATCGTGAGACACTCTTGACGGTGGCCGAATGGGTAACGGGCAATTGGTATTTGGTGGTGCTCATGGGTGTGGCCTTCATCGTGGTCATGGGGGCATTTATCAAATGCTGTGCCGTGCATACGCCCAGTTCGAATCCGAAGAAGCGCAGAGCGAGACGCATAAGTGAGACACTGAGAGCTCCCATGAACACGCTAAGGAGAATGGTAAGTTGTGAAGGAGAGGAGGCACTTGGATAACACTATGCAGCAATCGGAAATGCTCTCAGCCTAAAGTACATTTTTGGTTTCTGATCCATTGATAAACAAAAAACGATTTTTTGAAAGTCATTTGTGTTAATTTAATAATTTTTAAAATCTAGAAATGAGCTTTGATATTTTACCTTAACTTCCGAAAAGCATTATCGATTTCAAAAGAGATTTATTTTAAATATCACAAATTGGCCCTCACCTTTTTAGATAAGTTATAGTTTAGGGGCCAATTTTTCAATTTCAAAAATATAGATAGCAATTATGTGTCAGATACAATACAAATAATAGAGTAAATTGTATGTTTATCTGAAAAATAGTGCTATATCCAAGATAAGAACTCGTCCCTGGGAGTTATTGAATTTCGCATTAATAAACTTATGATATTTTGATATTTCTAAAAAAAATTAACAATTTTTTGGCTTAAAAAATCCAGGAAAATAGGAAATTTAATTGTTCTGGTCAGTTTATTGTAATAATCCGTAATCCTGAAAATACTTTAATTATTTGTCGAACAAGCTATCCTTCGATCATTAAAATAAACGACTAAGTTAGAGCAATTTAAAGATTTGCCCGAAATTAAATTTTGTCCAATTTTCCATTTAAACGCTTACTTTGGCTTTATATACCTGGGAAAAGATCCTATATAATATATATATTCCTAAAAAGTATATATATTCCGTTTGTCTGTCCGTCTGTATGTTTGAACAAACAGATCTAAGAAATGGTAAAAGAAAGCACCAATATTGAAATAAGGACACCTTATATTTGCAGGCTAATCAAGTATTTTACACATTTTGAGCGCCCCCTGCTGTCCCCGCAATTCGATAAAGTCGACATATCTCCCATAATTTTTTTATGTATTCGTTTTTGGATTTTAGATATATATAGTAATCAGCTTCACATTCGGAGCAACTACCTTACCGGCAGTCGCCACAATACTCTTAGCTACATATTCATGAGCTCACACACACACTCTCACATTTACGCTGGGCAGCACTGGCCGTAACGACAAATGGCCAAAACTTTACACAGTTCGTGTGGCGCCACATTTGAAAGTTGTCAGATATCTAAAAATATGTTGATTTGGTCGATATGTATTAGCGAGGACAATTTAGAAAAGAGCGAGAGACAAACAGAGATATATTGCGGATAAACTGAAAAAGGGACCTAAGTTCCTCAGTTTAAAAGCAATCTGGTTAAAACTTGTAACAAAGATCAGAGAAGCGGAGTTATTCATAAAAGTTTATTGTGATTTATTGAGAGCATTTTTAATTTTTGTAATTATCCATATTATTATCTTCTTAAAAATTTATGAACTTATAGGAACTGTAAGGGTTTATCAACTTTGTCCTGTGCGTAGTAGGGCTTGATCTACTTTCTTACACGATTATGCTAGAGCTTGACAGAGAACTGTCAGAGGTTTTTGTTAGGAATTTGTCAGACCAGAACAATTTCTTTCGAATTTTTCTGAAGTTTTAAAATCAAAACTTTCTAATATATTTAGCTAAATAATCATATATAAAATAATTGTATAACTCTTAGGGCCTATTTCATATATATTAGATACCGCTATCTGTCACATAAACATATATATCTTACCTTTATATAGGACTAGCTATATAACCGGCGTTGCTCGGTCTTTAAAAAATTTATAAATTTTTTCTTTGTCAAATTTCTAAGATATTTTCCATATTTTATATCAGTTTCAACAAAAAAAAATAAAATGTCCTACAAAAATCGAAAATGTTCCAGACAGTTATAAAACTATAAGTATCTATAAATATCTAGAAATTTCGATAACATTCTAGAGCTTTCTAAAAAGTCTTAAAAAAAATCTGGAAAGTTCTTGATACTACTTCTACACTTGCTCCTAACTTTCTAGAAATTTCGATAACATTCAAGAGCTTTCTAGAAAGTTCTAAAAAAATCGGGAAGTTATAGATTGTTCTTTACTTATCTCCAAACTACTAGTCATTTCTATAACATTCGAGAGCTTTCTAAAAAGTTCTACAAAAAATCTCCAATTCTCCAAACTGCTAGAAATATCCATGACACACTAGAGCTCGGGTCCTTAAACATTGTGATGAAGTTGTTCTATTACAATATTTAAAAAAAATGCATTACCTTTATGTGAGAGATTATAATCAAGTTCAAATCGCTTTTCACAAACTGTTACGGATACCATTCGACATCAGGAAAATATCTTACTCCATATACCCGTAGGTTTTAAGTTCATATTTTAAATAAATCCACATATTTAGCACTGAATCACTATTACAACGGTTCTAAGCCAACACATCTAATTTTACGTTCCTAAAAACTTTTTAATAAATTGATATATGGCTTGGGAACACTATTAAACCGGTTATGCTGGTTCGGAACCGTCTATCAAACAATGAAATATCTGGCTCCAAATGTCTAACCTACACACCATATTTCAAGTTCATATTTCAAAATTTCTGAAATATGGCTCTGAACCATTTTGAAACCGGTTCAGCGGGTTCGGAACGGTCTTAAACCAGTAAAATATCTGACACCAAATGACTAACCTACGCATCAAATTTTAAGTTTGTAGCTTCAATAACTTCTTAGATATGGCTCTAAACCGCTTTTGAACCAGTTCAATGGGTTCAGAACCGGTCTTGAACCAGTTAAATTTCAGCGGTTCAGCGTGTTCGGAACCAGTTCACAGTCTTAAGCGATAGCCTATGACTATTTCCTGATCGACATAAACATGCTGTAGAATTTTATAGAGATCGGTTCAGTGGGTTCACAGATATTGCGCCGAATCACTTTTGAACCGGTTTACCCGCTTTGGACCGGCTTACAGACTTTGCACATAGCCGTAACTCTTTCCTGCTCGAAATGAACATACTGTGAAAATTTCATGAATATCGGTTAAGTGGTTTAGACGCCTATAAGGAACATACATACATTCACTTTTATATATATGTATAGATTAGGTTTTTATATAAATTATAAAGTATTAGTGTCGATGTGTGGCTAAATGGATAGAGTGTATCCCGACTGATTATTAAGTTGTCATCAGGAGGTTGTGTAGGTTCCGATGCACGAGTTTTGGAACATCTAATTAAAAAATAAAGTTATTCTTTAAAAAACTTTTATACGTAATGCCACCTTCACCAGCTATTGCGGCTAGCTGTGAAGTATGTAGTCATGGGTAAGCTTCTCACAATCTTTGCCGTTCGGATTCAGCGTTAATCTGTGGGTAGCTCCCCTTTTTCTTGAGCGAATATTAAAAGCCATACGAGCCAAAAAATTGAGAGAAGCTCGACTTGTTCCATTGGGGCTGCTATGAGAAGTATTATAAGAGAAATGTGAACTTTTAGTCGTATTTATATACTTTCTTTCAATATATAGTTGTTTTAAACCGGTAATGCTGCTGAGAAGTTATGGAGAAATATCTAACCTTTTAAAAAAAAATTAACAAATATTTTTAAATATTTCAATATTTTATTTAAAAAAAAAATTCTTGAAAAATCGTTTTTAGGCTGAGAACAAAAAAGGAAATGGAATTTTGCGGCAGTGTAATTAAATATTTCTTTTATTTGACAGCAGCGTCATCCTCATCAGCGTGGAGCTGGACCACGCAGTATTCCACCGCCCGCACAAGAGGCTCAACACTATCCCCGAGGAGCTGGAGCTGGCGGAGGAGGTGCTCGTCAGGGTGGTGGCGCTTCGCGTTCGCATCATCAAAGCCAACATCCGCACGAATGGGATCGCCATCAGGGTGGTCACTCAATAGTGCCACTACCCACTGGGGGCAGTCATGCCAGTCGAAATTCACAGGCGAATCAGGCCAGACGCAGCGATGGTCGTGGACCGCGCTCCACCAGCAGTGGACGACCACAAAGCGGCTCGGGAGCAGGAGCAGGCAGTCGAGCAGCAGCTGGCGGGTATGCAGCTGAACAGGGTGCACTGGGTGGTGGTGTACAGGCGGCCATTAGCAGCGGCGGTGTGGTGGCTCGTGCTCAACTGCCGCTGCCCTTGCCGCCGGTCAATGCACAGCAGCAGCAACAACAACAACAACAACAGCCAGCGTTATATGCGCCGAAAGGTGTGTGTCGTCCCCCTTTAACCCCCTGACCACCTGCCTTACCTAGTATTTGCTATTGTTTTCTTTTGTAGACCCCATTCCCAAAAACAAACCGACAAAAAAAATGTTCCTTAATTTTTGTTATTTTTCTTTTCGAAACACCAAAAATTCAGACTTACCACCACGCAATAAGTCCCGTTCATCACGTACCAACAACACCTCCACCACCACCACATCCACCTCGGCGGCCACAGCGCTGGCCGGCAGTAGTAGTAAGAGCAGCAAAAGTGCCAAAGCCAAAGACACAAAGCCACACAAACAACATCAGCCACAAGCACACAGCAGCGGCAATCGCAGCAGCAGCAGCGGCAGCAAAGACAAATCGGCGGCCAAGCCCATTCGCCGCAATATCGTCTATTAAGTGCCGGCGCGTACCACAAATGGAAGACGGAATTTTGCCATACATACAATAGAACACATCCGACCCCACCACCACCACCACCACCATCGTTTCCCCCAAAGACTTAAGACATTTTTTTGAATCAAATGCAATTGGTATGACATTTATGTGCATATTCATTTATTGTCTCTTCCCCTAATTTTGTTATCCTTGTTTGTTTGCCATTTTGTCCTACTCCTCCTTGTTTTTGCCATAGTTTGGTTTTTTTTTTCACTCCTCCCCCCTCTAACTAATTGCGATTGCGAGCACGTTTTGGTTTCCATTTATATATTTTGTATTGTTGTTGTTTTTGTTATTGCATGTGCATAATTATAAACTTTACTAATGATTACTAACATTTGTATAAAACTTGAAATTGATTTATTCTTTAAAAAAACTTTTTTTTAAATATATTAATCTTAATATGAGGAAATACTAGAATGGGTTTGGTAATCATGTACAAAAAACGGGTTCATGTTATTTTAAAGCGCAAAGAAAGTCTTCCGACTTTGTAAATTATTTAGAGAATTCCTAAAAAAAAACTATATAAATGTAAGATTAATTTATTACTAGCTATACACCCGGCGTAGCTCGAGTCCGACATATTTTGTTGAAAAAAAATGATACCATTATGAAAGAGGTTATTATCAAGTTTAAACCGGCTAGGAATCATTTTCAAACCCAGTTTTAATCAGGGATCGCAAATAAGAGTTATGGCTATTTTTGAGTGCGCCATGCAAAAACATGGAAAAATTTTATTTTTAATGTATTTCAATAAATTAAATTTTAACTCTTATTTGTTAACCTAAAAAATTATTACAAAATAATAATTAAATTTCAATTTATATATAAAAATTGCGAAATAACTCTTAGTTTAGATTTTTATAAAAAAAATTGCGACATACTCTTTTTTTGACAATTTTTATTTTTAAAATTTAATATAAGAGTTATTTTTCAATTTTTATTTTAAAAATTGGAAAATCTTTATATAAGATCTACGATTCAATACCTTTTCATTGATATATCACTTGTCCTTAAATTATCAATATTAATGATCACTAAATGTCAAAACGGTTACAAGAAAAATAAGACATCGCATTGTAGGAGGTATCTCAAAAGAAGACGGTTTCATCGTAAACATCGCATCAATCGACTAGTCAGGTTGACAATACTTCACAACTCGCCTGATCCATTTCAAAAGAGTATCTCAATTCATTTGAGGTGTGTTCGGGGAATGGGGATTCGAATAACTACAAGGACTCTCAACTAAAATTAGTCATGACCGAAATTAACGGACATTCTCCTAAGCTAATTGATACAAATAAGAATTTAATGAACTATTGGGAAGATAAAAATATATCCTCGGCTGTATCGATTGGCTAAATTACTGTATGGCGTCCCAGCAATCCAAGTTTCAGTAGAAAGGTAATTTTCTGCTCTTAAAATGGTTCTGTCAGGAATCAATTAAAACATTATTGTTTCTCAAATTGAATAATTGCATGCTGGTAAAATTTTGTCATTGCATTTTTTTTATATTTTTAGTTACCTTCTGCAATGCGATGTCTTATTTTTCTTGTTTTTCAATTTTTAAAATAAAATTTAAAAATAACTCTTATATTTAATTTAAAAAAAAAAAATCACAAATAAGAGTTATGTCGCAATTTTTAGTGTAAAAATCTAAAATAAGAGTTATTTCGCAATTTATATATTTTGAAATTTTAATAATTATTTCGTAATTAATTTTTAAGTCAAAAAGGAAGTAGTTACCAATTTATTGAAATAAATCAATAAATAATTCTTATTTTATAATTTGTATATTAACAATTATAATAATTACGATCCCTGGTTTTAATACTGGAAAATGTGTAACTCTAAATT